>JBBYHQ010145721.1:0-26636 GCA_038382645.1 Spergularia azorica
CGAGGCGTCGCCTGAGATCTACCCTATATTTGGTCATTGACAATCAAATAGACTAATGAAAAAATCAACTTCAACAGTTCCGTGATTTCACGGGGTGTAAAACTAGTTATTAACATTAATTTTATACTAATCTTCTGATTTCTCTCCTCTCCTTTGCAATTATTCTGGCTCCCAACTCTCTCTCTCCTCCCCTCAACTCCCCGCCGCTGCTCCTACGCCACCGCTGCTCCGCCACTAATTCGACCGTTAGCCACCCCAACTCCACCGAAACGACTAGCCATCGCCGGCGACCTCAGGGCAACAACGCCCATGCGACGTCACCCATCGCCGCCTCCTCGTTTCTCCCAACCGCACCACTAAGACGCTTTCCTTGTCGGAACCTGCTCATCGTCGCCGGCCATATTATTTCTCCTCATCTCACGATATCTCACGCCTCATCTCACGATATCTCACGCCTCTCTCTTCTCTTCTTCTCGGCCCCCACCCGATCGATCCACTTCGACCCTCTCTCTATTCTTCTCTCTCCTCTTTCACCGGCGCGATGAGGCGTCGGTGGTGATGGTGTTTGGTGGTGGTCGTTTTGATGGTTGATTGATGATTGTGGTGGTGGTTGTAGTGGTGGTCAGATTAATGTAGGTGGGGTTAGTGGATAGATTAGTGTGGCTGATTGTAAGTTAAGAAAATAAGTAAGGGCAATATGGGAAATTTAAATGGCTAAAACTTACCCGATATAGAAACGCAAAGAATTGAAAGAAATTGCCGAAAGTGGAATATGCCAACTTCCTAATGAAATGGAAGGAGTAATTTAGACTTTAGAGAAAAAAGTGTGTTCCTCAAAGCCAAAAAGCGCCGCTTGCCGCTTACCTCCACCTGAATCTATCAACAACAACGACACTACCAAGGGTCTCAAAGGCTCCCGCCATAAGGCGAGAAAAGGGTGTACGCAAATCTGCTTACGAATGATCCATAATGAAAATATCCGACCTTGAATATACAGCAGGTTTTAGAAATATCAGTAGGCCGTTGTAAAAAAAAAAAAAAAAAATATATATATATATATATATATATCAGTAGGTTCTGACTTAATAGTTTATACCATAAACAATCACCAAAAAACATCCTGTACAAATATCGACACCAGCAAACTGTACAACAAGGAGGGTTTGCCGTATGAGTTTTTTTACAGTGCAGTGTCTAGCGGTTAAAAATAAAAAGGACAGGGCCGGGTGACGGGACTGATAAAAGAAAATTGAAGAAATACACATTTACTGAAATCCTATTGTACATAAATTGATACATACAACTCTCAAAAGACCAAATACATCACAACAGGTGTGGTGCACAAACAGTTAATCAGCAAAGGCCGCAAAAAACATAGTAAAAGAACAGGACCGAACATTCTGTTGAAAACTATACAATCTTACAACAGAACTCCTAGCCAACACATTCCTGTGGAAACAATTTTCGTTCTCAGAAAAAATGTAAGCCGAAACAGAAGCACTCACCACCGCAAGCAACCCTCCAGAGACGAACAATGGTGAGCGCAAAAAAGTGGGAAATAACCCCGTCACATCAAACCATCTACTTGGAATATGGTTTAACTAAAGTGCAAAGGAGCTTTTTACTTGGCTTTTTTCAATCGACTCGATGTCACATACTCTGCATCATCCTTAATGAAGGACCACCAAAGGTATAAAAGAGGTGTGGTGATCGCGTGCCAAACAGCATGGGCATCCACATATCCCCAGTAAGGTGGGAAGTCATAAATTAACAGTAGTATGGAGAGAGTTCCCCCAAGTACCACTACCCGTAACTTCCAGCGTGAAGGATGCTGACTTCTTCCAGCCCATACGGCCCACAGCATAAACTGAGCCACACCCATGGCTATGCAAACTTTCATGTTCAAACCTGAGTAAACATAGATGATGACCCACGGTCACAGATCAGTGTCACTGGTCATACACAACTAGATAGATAGAACTGACATAAATCTCAAAATCTTTTGAGAAGGTACATGAAATTATTTATTTGTTCCCTTTACCCATCTGTGAGTTTTACTCATCTTCCCTGATTAGATCTTAAAACTTCACTAGTTTGTAACAGGCTGGGCTAATCTAGTGTAGGAAACATTATGCAACATTAATTCCCAAAAGTCTTATGGAAAAGCTTGTATCTACCCACACAAGTTCAAATATACGTAGCAACATTTATATCAAGATTCACTAGAAGAAAACAGAAAGTTCCGCGAACCAACTAGGCAAAGAAAAACCTTGGACGCTATGTACTTGATTAACAAACACCCAGCTATGCCACATGAAAAGTCGAACCATCATTACTTAAGAGAGTGGATCACAACAAATTCACAATTAAGTAACAATAAGACTAGAGAAAATTTAGGAGGGGAAAATCAGGCCAGCCACATTCAAGAACGTTCGCAAAGGGAAGGCAGAAAAAGGAGCTATTCATGCATGAATAATAAGTAAAGCAGCTGTTATTATAGAAGATTAGAAGGATTTATATTTTTTTGGGGCATTTCCTTACTGCTAGCAAAATACAAATTTCATTGCTCTGAGCTCTGACATACCAGAATGTCCGCCAGTAAAGCAAATGTTGTACATAACAGCAAAGAACACAGTCAAACAATCTTTCATCTGACTGAGATGCCAAAGACAATGAAATTTGAACACACAGAAAACCCAAGATAGACAATATTGCATGATCATATTTTCCTATCAAGACCCTCCCCCTTGTTTTTTTTTTTTTTTTCCCCTCATATCAGAAACTTAATAATACAAATGCAGTTTACTTTCATCCCTTCTATGGGGTGATCGGTGGGTGGTCCAACTCCAGATATATCTAGTAAGTTGTAGGACAAGCTTAAACTATTAGATATATAGAAGAAAGATTTACCATAGTCGAGAACGTAGAAGTTCAGGTACAAGATATGCGTTGTCACGAACGCAATCACAGGGGCACCAACCATAACCCTAACAGCTTCAACCTTTATGCTGAAGACTCGAAATATCGCCAATATAAGACCAAAGCCAAGTAATGCAACAGAAGATGAATAGCCCAGCTTCTCTGTCAGGTCCAAGTCTCTGAAAAGGAAGATATTATAGGTATAACATACAAAACATCACCAAAATAGCAAAACCAAAAGAGCATTCAACAGTAATTTTTCTCTTCAACTAGTTCAATCACTCGGATAATGATACCATAATGACTTCCATTGGTGCTGAGGCTTTCTACATTTTCCCATATTATAATCCTATATAGGATGGCTAATTATATCTCAGAAATAACATAAGAAGTCTCAAATAGCATCAATTAATCGCAGGAATGAGCCCCTTGTTAACAGTCTGATCTCTCTTCTCTAACAGTATTCTTCCTTGACAAAGGGGTCAAGGCTAAGAGAGAGCTACGAGTGTTATTTTGGCAATAAGTTAAAGACCTTGAAAACATGCAGGATACTCTTGCAGAGCCTTTTGATGTCTCACAAAACCCTTGTTATTCTCGAAAAATTGAGAAAGAATGGGTACTCACCGACTATGGAACACTGCAGCCCAAAACCAGCAGTTCATGGCTAAGACACCAAACATATGCCACAAGCCCGTATACTCATAGTATGTCTTCCCGTTATGCATCATTGGTAACTTGTAGTAAACAAGAATGAAGAAAGATATCCAGCCGTGAAATTGTATAGCAAGATTAAGTGAGGACAGAGCAACAGAAACAGGTTCCTGGAGACATAAGATAGCATATTAAAATCAATTGGGATCAATAAAAGGCCAGTATTCCCATATAACCCAAGCAAGTAAAGATATAGGAACCTGAATCCCATAGACACGGCGATACGGCCATCTCCCATGATACTTGATAGGCTTATCACCATATGTTCTCCTTTCCTCTTCCCTTGCAAGCATACAATGGTATCGGCAATCACTGCAGCAACCCCACTGTTTCCATTTCAGATAAAGTGGTTCTTGGAGGTACCAACGACCATCAGAAATATTTCCATCAGCAGTAAATTGGCAGTGCTGAAAGCATTGGTTTCCAACACAGCCACTCAGCTCACAATGCTTCACACAATCCCTAGACGATAACAGGACAGAAATTGTTCATGTTATTGTGAAACAACCAAGCAAATGAAATATATTAAGTAGTATTATAAGACAGTATAACACAAACATAACAAAAAAAAAAACAGGTATCGTAAGAAAAATGCCAAATCCTACAAAGAAATGAACATACATATATCCCACATGTTATGATCGAAAATTGTTGTGGACTGCTAAACCACCGGCTCCACAATTAGTATGATACTGTCCGCTTTGGGCCGGCCTACCCGCCCGCACGGTTTTTTCAACATGGGTATCTTTTCAACCCAAAAGACCTCATACTATTTAGTGTGGAGGTGAAACTTATATATAAGGATTTTGTTACTTGTTTTTTCAATGTAGGACTTGGGTTGACACCCCAACAGAACTTATTGTCTCGAAAAAACTATAGTTACATTTTCGATACTAACTGAAGAAGAATGCCATATTAGCTATCTGAACACTCTGATAATCTGATATATCCAGTTCCCTGAACTCCTTATGTTAAGGGACCATGTAGATATGCTTATTCTGCCTCAGTTCGAGTAATGTGCAGAAGAAGTTTGTCAGAGAAGGGAGAAATTTCATATATATTACACTTATTCAGACACGAAAACTCCTCAACTATCAACCCGAACCACCGCAATGGGTCTTCCTTTCACTAAAACCCTGAATCCGAAAATAATCAGTCCTTAAAATCTCGGATTCTCAATACATTCTCCTCGTCCAACCGCAACATGAGAAACTTAACGGACACGCATCATTAAAACCCGAACATTGCACACACATACAAACTGACTATTGGAATACGTGTCTATACACCTAATCCCGTCACAGTAAAATCACTTGATGGAATGAAAAAGACACCATCGCACATCCAAACAGTCACACAAATCACCTGCAAGCGTCAAGAATAAGACTCCTACAGTACAATCCTCACATCAACTCATTAATCCATGTGCAATCACACCACGTGTATGTGTAGCCTTTTACGACATCTCGTGATTGCCGTTGACCAATTGAGTTCAATTTCACTGATTCGATAATTACCCTTTTACCCCCCGTAAATTAACTTTCACCAGCAATTGCATTGACTAAATTTTTTACTACTCTTAAAACAAGCAAACAAAAATTAAAAAACCGAGCTGGTTTAACCATAAAAGTCAAATGTTTTGCCGATTAATCGGTCACAAACCCTAACCAAACTAAAAACAGTAAATCAAGGTAAATGAACAGTAAATTAATTAAATCTATCATCGAAGTAAAAAAAAAAAAGGTTAGGGAAAAAGTAAAAAAAAAAAAAAAAGGGAACCTGTAAATTGGATCAGCGTCACCTTGACTAGCTTTAAGAGCGGAAGCAATGCCAAAGAAAGCGAAGGAGAGTAACAGCCAACCAGAGAACGCCATCTGGAAAATCAAAAATAAATTCGGAAGAGAGAGAAAAAGAAAAGAGATGAATCAAGGAAATAAATCAATGGCGGCAAAAACAGGCACTGTCATCACATTTCAGGAGGAGAAGAAGAAAGTTATTTGGGAGGAGAGAGAAAGAGCGAGAGAGGGGAAATATTTGGGGAAATGTGGGGAGGATGACGTATAAATATCGTAGGAAGTATCACCTGACACGTGGTGATATATTAATGGGTGTGGGTGAATATGGTTGGGGAAACTGACACGTGGTGGTAGATTAATGGTGAAGATATTTAATTGTTCTCGAGGGTTCAATTATGTTATGTGTCTGATTTTTGTTGATTTCTTCTTGACTTGTGAAGATTACGACTGACTTCTTTTTTTTTTCTTTTTTTTTTTTTTTTTTTTTGTGGGTTTGATGAGAAAAGTTTGTTTGTAGTATGCACCTCAAATTTACGTTTGAAGAATGAAGCATGTGGTAAGTAGAGTAAGGTGAACATGACCTTGACCTAATTTCGTCGTTGATGACTTTTTATTGTTGATGATCGAAATGGTCGTCTTTTTAAAGCGTAGTTTTGTGGAAAAACCGTTACTTCTATCGAATTGTTTGTATTTGGCTTTGAGTCAAATGGAAACTACTTTTGTGGAATTTTGGTTAAGTTTAAGTGAGTCTTAATAGCTTCACACTATGATAGTTTGAAATTTTAGTTTTGATTTTACATGTTATGTTAAGTTTCTACGGGGAGATTTTAGTTCTTTTGATCTTCATATATGTTAAGGTATTATTGGGGCTCAACATCAGTCTACACTTTTGGCGAAAATGGTTATCTAGCATGGTATCAGACTCTCATTGATCCTCAGATCTCGAGCTCAAAATTTGGTAGTCTCCTCCTCCATCAAGTGGACTGATGGTTCTCTAACAATATTTCATCAAGTGTCCTGACAGGCTGACATGTACATTTTATAGAGATCAGATTGAACATATTTGTTTTAAGTTTTGAATTAGAGTGTAGAGCATTTATTGCCGTGTCTATCTCGGCAAAATACTCGTGATTTTGAGTTGATTGTAAAATGTGAAAGGTTTCTAATATGGTATAAGTAATTACAATGACAACTAATTTATAATCCTAAAACCATTTGACAAATCACAATAGGAGAATAACTTACTTACCGATATAAACTAATCTTCTCTCATCTATCTTATTGACGAAAGATAAAAAAAGTTCTGGTTCGAACAAGGAACCAAGGGATTTCTATGGGGGAGGAAATATGAGAATTCAAATCCGACACAACTTTAAGACAATACCGCCAAGGCCAATTTTAATCATCACGAGTCATGAGAGATGCTTTCTAGTTTCTGCTGTCTAGTTCCCAAGACTCAATTAAGAATTGTTAATTCCTCCAACATTATTTAACTATAAACTCTTCCGCGTGAAATGGTTGACATCTCACAAGTCACTAAGTGCCAACCGTGTGTCGTTTGCAGCACTACTTTCGTCTAAGAAACTACGAGTAGTACCATTACTAAGGCACGTAACATCTATTATTATAATTAGTGGGAATCGTATCAAACCACCAGTTCACTGATCAAGTAATCACCATCCCATGTTACATTGGTACCCTGCCTCTCTGCCAAAGTGCCAATGCCAGGAATATGGAGTCGTACAAGAATCAGGTCATATGATCTTCCACAGTCAACAGTATCACCCTTAAATCCTTTATATTGTGTGTCTCGCAGCTTGTGCGGTATCTATCCTACAAATCTTAATGTTGTGTCATGAATAGTGGCGAATCTAAGATTTGATATCTCAATTGCTAAAACAATATCGAGAATTAGAAGTTGACATAGTACCACTCCTTCCCAATTTAAACTTCCCATGAAATTTGAAATCCTCTCATATAATACTATTACATGAGAAGTTTAATTTGGGACGGAGTGGTACATTAATTTGACCATTTTTTTCCAGGTAATTTAATCCAAAGGGCAAATGTCATTTAAAATGAGTGGGGGTAATAAAATTAGCTAGGCATAATACTCGGTCCAAAAATTTGTTTCATATGGACATACATTCAAGATTAACATTATTGAGTTATTTTCAAGCACACACTATCGCACTTACATTGAGTTGTCGCGACTCAATCATGCACTAGACAAGTTGACAATTGATAATAAATACGGAGTACATTATTTAAGTGAAAATGCTGAATAAAGTAGTAAAAACAATCCGTTCTACTTTCCTTGGTAAAACTAAAATTAAAATGAGACATACGTACACAACTTTGAAGAAAAATTCACAACTATTGAATCTTCTCCGTAATAAAAATGAAATACATGCATTTGAATTACAACAGCGCAGATAACCATAATAGTACAAAACTACTCCCTCCATTTCCGAAAATATCCGGGAAATTCAAACCAAAAAGTAAGAAACCTAAGAATCGGAAAGCGTAAAATTACTAATAATCATCATTACTTGAGTAATTCCATGTACCAGCTCGGATAAACATTACTACAAGTACAAAGTACTGAAAAATGTCGAAAAATTCAAACCTAACGTAAAGAACCTGAAAATCGAGAAGGCGTACTATCCACCCTAATAGTCATCATCATCACTTGACTCACTACTACTACTGCTACTATCACCTAACAAAGATCTTCACCACCAAGATTTCCCCCAAAAAAATTTTCTCCTCTCTTCATAATCAGCAATATCTTCTGAAACCAACTTCATCACAAGCAGCTTAGTCGCTTCTACAGAATCATGGTCCTCATTATTAATCATATAATCATCAAACTCATCTGCCCAATATTTCTTCCATTCTCCTAAGGTTTTAGGTGGTTTAATATGTTCTTTGTTTGTTGATTCTTCTGATTGAGCAGGGTTTTGAACATTTGGATGATTTTGCGTGTTTTTCTTCCTTTTTTGGTAGGTTTGAGGATTAGGGTTTTCTGGGATTTGATGATTTCTGGGTAAATTTTGTAATTGACGGTTTTCAACATTTTGATTTTGGGGATTTTTGTTGGTTATTGGAGGATTAGCATTATATGGGTAGTTTTGATAATTTGGGGGTAAATTTTGTGATTGAGGGATTTGGGGATAATTGTTCATAATTGCGGAGTTATTATCTGGGTTGTTTTGGTAATTAGGGTTTTGTGGGTATTGGTAAAAATTGAAACTTGGGAAATTTGGGTATGAATAATATGATGATGAATTGGGAATTTGGGGATTTGGGTGTTGAAAATAATTGAAGTTTAGAATTGGTGGGTGAAAATAATATGGATTGTTCCAAATTTGGGGAGGATTTTGATTGGGATTCATTTGATTTTACAAAGGAAGAAGAAGAGGAGGGAGAATTTATTTGAATTTTGATGCAACTTTGTCCACAATTTCTACCTATATTGCTCAAACTGTGCTAAAGGGGCCGTTGCTTTGTTTCTCCACTTCTTTAGGCAGAACCAAGAGACTGATTGCCATTTTGCCTTTCATTTTTGAGGACACTTGCCTACGACACCGTGTCTGCGATTTTATCATCGATCTAATTAAATAGCTAATTTAAACGGACGTATATATTGGAACAACATTAACACAAACTCGAGTTTTTAAAAGTATATCCAAAGACAGACAAATTGTTCAATGATGAGATGGAAAATGATATAGAGTTTTGTTACGAGTGCATCATGTTATTCGTCCTAAAAAGGAAAAACAGTTGCAAACCTAAAGATGCATAAAACTTCCAATTACTATGACAAAATGCAAGTAATTAAACTTCAAGTTTAAGCTAATACAGTCCTAGCTAGCTAAAATACTACTCCGGCTAGGTTAACTTAAGACTATTATCATAAAATTTATACAATCAATACAAAATGTGCACTCTTTTATAAAGCGCTAAAGCCGCTAATACCTTCGATAATAAGCTAAAATAAAAACCGAGTCCAAAATAAATTTTCACAACTTTAAATGACCCAAAATATTACTCCGACTAAAGGTAAACTATTAGTAATTTCAAACTTCCACAATACGCTACCCCGGAATTCAAACATCCTGAATTTCCCGCTCCTAATACTCCTCATCCTCCTCCTCCTCTTCCTCTTCCTCTTCTTCCTCGACTTCGGGCACCTTCGTCTTCTTCGAAGTAGACCCGTAACCAACCGCGGCGACACCCTTCAGCTTCTGGTGATCATTCCTCTGCGCGTGGGTCGGACCGTTGTCCGCCCCATATTTCCCGAGCTCAGAGTTCATGGTGTCCCAATGTAGCTTGAGCGTCACCCAGTGTCTTCGTGTACCACACGTTCCCAGAAATTCACTTCCGCGTTCCCGGGTAAACACTGAACCGGGTTGGAGATAGTTTCGACCCACGCTTGAGCTAGGACTTTATCTTCTTCAATACTCCACTTTTGTTCCGGCCCTAATTGTTGCTGTGTCTGCTGCTTGTTCTTGTCATTTACGCCTCCTAAATTGAGCTTTTGAGGGATTTGTTTATTGTTGTTGTTGTTAATTGGGTTTTTGTGATGGTTTGAATTAGGGTTTTGGGGATTATTTTTGGGGGTTTGATGATTTTGAATAGCATTAGTAGGGAAATTGAAATTGTATGGAATTTGAGGGTTAGGGATTTGTTGTTGATTTGGGGGGAATTGGGGGAAATTGGGATTTGGGAATGGGAATTGTGAGTTGTTGGGAAAATTAGGGTTTTGGGGAGATTGGGAAATTGGGTCTTGTGGATTGGTTTGATTTGGGAATTGGGGAAATGGGTATTGGTAAAAATTAAAATTGAAAATTGGGGATGAATTTGGGAAATTTAGGGTTTGTGGTGGATTTGGGAAATTTGGGATGGGAAAGTTGTGATTATTATTATTAGGTGGGTTTTGAGGATTTAGGAAATTTGGAACATTATTATTCCCAGGATTTGCAGCCCATTGAGGAACATTTTGATTGGGATTCATTGACAAGGTTTGTAGAAAGAAAGTGTGAGCTTGAAGCTGGAAATTGAAGGAAAGATGACGGTATAGGTCAAAAAATGAAAATGATGGTTGAATTTTATAGCAGGACTCTCAACAGGTGAAAAGAGCCGTTGCAGGTTTCAGCTTTATCGTCGGAGCAGGCAAAATAAAGTTGTGGTTGGGATGCTTGACCCTTTCGTATCGCTACTGTTGAGCACAATCCACACTCCATAGTCCACTCAACAGTAAGAGCAAAGACAATAGACAAACCCAAATATTGAAGACCCCGATATATAAGAACACAAAGTATACAATAGATAAACTTTGTATATGGATCTTTCCTTCAACTGCTATCATTTTGCCCGTTAAAATAGGTTTGACAATGAATGCATCATATGGGTGTCTCATCTTTTTAGCACAAACCCAAGTTTATTCCTAAGAACGGGATGCTTATTTTGAGGAACGACCTAGAGCTATGCAATAGATGAACTCCATTTTTGAGTTCTTATTGTCAAACTCAATGCCCATGGACAACTATTGCTTTTGCTCTAACTTTCCGGTCCAATTGTTAAGAATTCATATCGACTAGTACAAAATTTGAGAAAAAAAAAAACTTGCCTATGATAATTTATTGACGTTAACATGTGTCAATTCACGGGAATTAATATTAACTTATCACCATAAAGTGCTTAGCAAAAGTTGATACTGAGTATGTTATAATACGGCCATACGGTGATACGGGTGTACTATATTTGTACTTCCGCTAAGGATAAGGGTCCGGTTGAGTTAGGTAGACATGGTTTCATTTACCTATTGCTTTTTCGAGTAAACTCTACATTATCTTGATTCAGCCATTAGTCATGTGTACTTTTTCAGAGAGCCAACAAGGTTTTGCCTTCTAAATTTCTAGTAAACACTACAACACGATTCGTTGGTCACATGTAAAATAAAACAGAAGAATCAATCCGTCTGTCTATATAAAAGTAAGATTAAATTTATACGGTTGCTTGTTCCTTCCTCTTTTCAACTTTCCAAATGGAGATGGATAGGTCGTCAAGCTATATAAACCATCGGGAGAGAGGACGAGGACCGTGGATACCTAAACATTATGAGTCTACATTGCTTAGGTCTCGTAAACACACATGATTTAGCTACAGAGTACATTTTGAGCCTTTTGTATTTCGAGTGAAGTTTACATACATAATCTTAATCCGTTGGTGACACTATAGAGTAAAAATAAGGACGATAATTTTACCAAGTCAAATCAGTACCTTCTAAGACAAATATGTCCATAAGATGAACCACAATCAATAAATATGCATTACCAATAATAATTACTGTCTTGACAAATACCACTCCGTCCCAATTTAAACTTTCCATTTACAGCTATCTTTTATGAGAAGTTTAATTCGGAACGGAGTGATACAAAATGTAACCGCAAACGACAGTTGAAGCAGGCGTTCCACCAAAGTCTCAGTCTCCTCACAACAAAAATGGCGTCTCTAACCCTCACCCTTCCCCACTCTCTCTCCTCCACGTCATCACCTTTTACAACTATTTCCCGCCTACCCCGCCGCTTCCCGCCAATTTCTCTCTCCTCGCCGTACCTCCGCCGTAACCCCATCCTCCGACTCACCGCTCGTCCGAATTTCCGCCCTTACGCGTCGGCGTCAGCTTACGTGTCCGGTCCGGCATCCGACTACTCAGCCTCCGACCCGGACCCGAATATCGAGGGGTTCCGGAGCGAGAATGGTGAGGTGAAGAACGCGATAAGTTGGGGGTTAATGTGGAGCTTATTAATGGAGCATAAATGGCGGATTGCTTTGTGTTTAGGAGCTCTTGTTGGTGGTACTACTTGTACTCTTTCTATGCCTCTTTTTTCAGGTATCTTCTCAATTAAGTTTTCCCCTCTTTTTGTTTTTCAAGTGTTTTAATTTTGATTCAATTGTGTTTTGATTTCAATTTGAATTTGATGTATGGTTTGTTATGTTATATTGATGTGTAAATGTATGGTTTAATTAGTGGAATTTATGCTGTAATTAATTTAATTGATTGTGTAGATGTAAAAGATGATTGCATTTCGAGTTTCTGTCGTAAAAGACGCAATTGTTGTAGCCTGTAGGTGTTAAATTGTGGTGGTTGTTGAGAACTTGATATGGTATAAGAAGATCAAATGGCAAATTGTTGGTTTCGATCGAGGGTTTTCGCTCTAGGAAGCGTTTAGAGGTCGGAGATAAGGGGAGGTTGATGTTTGATTCGGGTAAATCACGTGTAAGTACGAATGGAGAGTGGAACGTATGATTGTATGAATCGATGTGAGTTGGAAAGAACACTTGCTCATGTAGATGTTTCCGGAGAATTAAAGGAAATTAGGGACTTATGTTTCGTTGTTGATCTCATTCTTTTGTTTAAAATCATTGGTTACCGAATTAACAAGAGGGAAATCAACAATGCTGTAGCTTTTTTTGATGAAACTTGAAATTATTCTTTCACTTCAAGTCCTTACATTTAGTCAACAGGTAGTCAGTCTTAGCAATTTAGTTTGATTGGGAAAGGATGTGGACGAGAAGAAATATGCCGTTATCTTGAAGAAGCTCTTGACTTTGTCATTTGGCAATGTGGAGCCTAGAAGGGTGAAGAGAACTACCGCTTCATTTCTCTGGAAATAGCCCATAAATTTTTATAGAGATCATGATTATGCACACTACACTCAGCCACTTAGATTAAAACTGTAATATGGCGAATTGTGCAATAAATATGAAAGTTGAAGCGTGCCTGTATCATTGCGTAACATTGGGTTTTGAAGTAGCTACTACTTAAGCCAGAAGAAGTTAGGTTTTACTATTTGCTCTCTCTGTGCCTGCCTATACCATCATTTCCGTTGGCTTATTGGTCTTTATTTATGCAGGTAGATTTTTTGAGGTACTTTCGGGAACAAGACCCGAGCCTTTGTGGGGACTAATGAGCAAAATCGCAACTTTGTATGCATTAGAGCCAGTTTTTACTTTGGTTTTTGTCATAAACATGAGCAAAATCTGGGAGAAGGTTATGTCTGTTTTACGAGCTCAGATATTCAAGAGGATGCTAATTCAAAAGGTAGTATTGTTTTTTCTGGCTTTATTGTTTGAAAGTCTTTTGCATTAGAAATTGAATGCCTCCCATGTTCTTTGAGATAATGTAATAATATTTGTCGAAGTTTTCAACTCTTGGTGTTCTTGCATGTGGCCTTCGCGAAAGTAGAAACCATATACTACCCACCTTTATACTCTAGAAGCAATAATGTACTGAAATTGTTGGGATACATGAGAGAATTCCTCTCAGTTCAAATGCACGATGACATAGCAAGAACAATACAGTTTCATAATAAAGCATGATCCTAACATATTTATGACTACGAAACCATATATCACTTTGGAGTAACTAGTTTCAGTATTCTGATTTCGCTTTCTTTTTTTCTCTTCAGGTTGAGTTTTTTGACCGATACAAGGTACTGGACTACTGTACATATTCTCATATGCTTCTTTATTCTCATATACAAGGTACAGGAACCATGACATGAGTCATGTGGAACAGGGGCTGGAGAGTTTTCATACTTCAGAAAACATTAAGATAAGTGTTTGGAAACAAGAATTTAAAAATTTGTAATCATTTCAATTCCGTCATTTGAAAATGTGGAATTCAAATGTAAATCAAATGTTTGGGGAGGGTGAGATTTCAAAATGACACCTCTTGAGGTGTCATTTGTTTTTGGCCTAATTGGATTTGAAACAAATTCCAAAGGATTAAACACAAATCCAAATTCTCAAATTCTTGAGTTCCCAAACATGGGATTTGTTCCAAACACACTCTAATGTTATTTAGAAGTTCATGTTTCTGCTTTTTTTTTGGCAATAACTTGAATGGAACTCTGATCTCTAGTTCTTGTGATATTTGCTCGTGTATTAAAAGGAGAGTTTTTCAAGGCTTTTGAGACTGAAACTTAGTTCAAGATTATAGAATGCCAACTGCATTCGTCTTTGAGGACATAAACACTGAAAAGTCTTTCATTGTGTTGCTTCAACTTTTTCTAGGAATTGGGAGCCTTGTTTGACCTTCATGTCAATTTCTGTTGCATTTCTCTGTTTTGCTCCTGGGTGCTGCATAATAATGTTTTATTCACCAGAAGACTAACTTTTACTTAATTCAACATGTGTGTTTACCGTAGGTTGGTGAGCTGACTGGATTGTTGACCACTGATTTGGGTTCCGTCCAAAGCATCGTGAGTGATAATGTTTCAAGGGACAGGGGATTCAGAGCACTCTCGGAGGCAAGTTACTCTTCATTCATTAGGAGTCAACTTTACGCTTAAGGTGTAATTTGTTGCTTGCTTTTTAGAATTTGAGGTGGATCCATAGGCTGTTTCTCCCATCCCCTAATTAGGCTCAGCATTCCCGTGGAAGGGTAATAATTTTTGAAAAAAGATAATCAGTTAGGGACATAGATTCCTGGTATGAAGATTACCATACGTTACAACCAAGTGAAGGAAAAAGTTGCAATATATTGTTGGATTTTCATATATATCTTTGTGAAACTGTTTTTTTTTTTTTTTTTTTTCGTTTTTGTTTTTGTTTTTGTTTTTGAGGTCAATCTTTGTGGAACTGTTACTTGGGCTATTTGCTACACCTAGCAATTCCTTTGGTCTCATATTTTCTTAGTGCTCATCTGAGGATATAATATATTTTTCCTGCTCAGGTTGTTGGCACTTTCTGCATCCTTTTTGCTCTTTCACCACCACTGGCTCCGATATTGGGTTTCCTCATGCTTGCTGTCTCTATCTCAGTAGGTAGTTTTTTTCCCTTTAAAATTTTGTATATCTCCTTTTTATCTATAAATGCCAGTTTTCCCAACCTTATAACTGTAAAACTGAAATGAGTGTTCAAAAGTGCCAAGTATTTCGTCTATGATCCTTTTATGGATTATATTACATAGACTATAGGGTTGTAAGATGTGAGAACTTGAGAAATTGGGACCATACTATGTAGTTTACCTGTGTCAATGCTTCTTGTTTACTCCCTCCGGTCCAGATTAAACTTCCCATCCTCTTTTTTAGGGTTTCGGCTTTGTTTTCCCCATTCCTAAAATGTTACGTTTTTTGTCGAGTGAATAATTAAGGATGCTAGATAAAGATGTTGGTGATAGTTAACTTTTAAATTTATTTGCTAAATGAATTATTAAGAATTATTTATTAGTTTTTCTTTGGAAGTGCGCAAAAGGGAGTGGAAAGATTAATTTGGACCGGAGGGAGTATACTTTTATTTAATCCTCCTGGATATTAAATTGAAATTGACTAACCACTCCATATAATTGAACGTGGATAATGAATTTATGACCAATGATAGCATAATCAGTGATTCAGTGGACATAACGCATGAGGGATTGTTTTGTTTGTCTCTCTTTTAGTAGGGGTGGTCATTGAACCTTCAATCTTTCCCGACGTTATTTCTTGGACAATGGCGCTTATTTAAATCCAAATTTCTCTCATGATTGTGCATGTTTTTTTTTTTTTTTTTTATCTTATTTATTTATGTTATTTATTGAAGTGTTGCAAGTGTTCATGTGATACCATACCAACTTGCAAATTTCACTGGCATGCATCTTAAAATCTTTAGTATGCTTCTTAAGGTTTTGCACGTCCAATACATGCTTTTGATTTGTGATTCGTCTCTATCCTTTTTTCATTTTCTCATAGCCGTATACAAGCGGTCTACAATGCCCGTCTTCAAAGCTCATGGGTACGCACAGTCTGTAATGTCCGACTGTGTGTCTGAAACAGTATCTGCAATCCGCACGGTAAGGACCCAATAAGTTATGCATGTCATATACTTTTTTTTTAACACCGACTGCACCTCCTAACTTGGTCTTTAAAGGGCCATGCATTATTTCGCTTATGTGGCCAGCACACACCTCCCAATGACTTGTACTAAGCAATTTTGTCTTTAAAAAATACCTCAGGTGAGATCCTTCAGCGGAGAAAAGCGTCAAATGTCAGCATTTGCTAGCCAGGTAAGAAGCTTTTCATTTCCACAAAAATTAAATCCGTTCAACAGAGTTAAAAGAATTAGTGAATGACTAATAAAGTTGAGAACTCTATAACTGTGATGCACAATGGGCCAAACCAAATGGGCACTCTATTGCCGTTTGCTTTTTAATTTACTTTCTAGGAGTAATGTTGTCATTTATCTTTCCTGTAAGCATACAGTAATAACCTCCTATATTTGTTGGGCGGGGCTCCTTAACAGCCTTCTGTATCTATGGATTTTTTTAGTTAACATACTTATTCTTTAAATTGCCAGATTCTTGCGTTTCAAGGTAGTGGGATCAAGCTGGGAACTTTCAAATCCATCAACGAATCATTGACCCGTGTTGCTGTTTATGTATCGTTATTGACATTGTATTGCCTTGGAGGGAACAAAGTTAAAGCGGTGAGCATTCATCAGCACTCGGTATTTCTATAGGATGTGAATGTGGATTTGATTCTCGATTTAAATTTTTTTGTTTCGTGTTCTCGGAATGTTTTTCACTAATTTTCAAACTTTTTATTTATTTTGATGACTTTCTAAAACTCCTTTTGAAAGTGTTTCAATATTCCTAAATGGTTCAAAACGTTTTTGAAAATTTATGGCATACATAAGGCGGTTACTGGATGATGATTCATGTTAGCCGACCCCAAATCATTTTGGGAATAAGGCTTGTCGGAATCTTTTATGGTGGGTACTTTCTTTCCTCTCCAATAGTGCTTATTTTGTTTCAGTTTGACTTTTATCTATTCTGCTTATTCACGAAGTTTACCTCAGCATTTGTGCCATTACGTACTACATATGGAGTAGACGACTTGTTTGCTATGAAGCACGGACACCTCTCCCAAGTGACGTGTCCGTGTCCAATACGGTGTCGGGCACGGACACCGGAAGGACACGTGTCGGACACGGTCGGTCCGGTTTACGGTTTATTCTTTTTAACTCGGACACAAAACCCGGTTTTTTACACACAGGACACCGGTTGGACACCTCCCGGACACCTATGGGACACAAAAAACAAACATTAAGCAAGCATTTGGGTGAAATAAACGTTCTTAATCTCGAATTCCTTAACGTTTCCCTTAATATATTCAATGATCATGTGTGTAATATCTTCATTTTGAAATTGTTTTAAGTTTTAAAGTTATAAATTCTTATTGTTTTTATTAAAAATATAATATTTATTTATTTTAATATATTTATATTAAAAAATAATTGCGGTGTCGGTGTCCTAGATTTTGAGATTGAGGAGTCCCGGTGTCCGCGTCCTCCCGGTGTCCGTGTCGGTGTCCGTACTCGTGCAACATAGCTTGTTTGGCATCAGCAGACCTAGATATACCAAATGCTCTTGACAACACCATAATAATCTTAACCACAATGGATGAGCAACATCACAATGCAATGCATTCCTGTCTCACAAAATTCCCAACACATACACATGCTTGGAACACGAGCTGTATTAAGTTTGTGCCTCTGAGGGTTATCTTAAGTGTTGATTGTGGCCAAAACCATAAGTCCAACACATGCACATCTTGATGGATGTATAGCTTCGGTGACCATAACAATCTTGTCAATTTGCTTCTTAAAATTATCTCATAATTTTTGTGCAATGTGCAGGGTGAACTCTCTGTTGGGACAGTGGTTGCTTTCATTGGATACACCTTCACCCTCACTTTTGCTGTGAGTTCTGTTACCAAGTACTTACAAATTGTTACTATCTTTCCAAACTTTCATTGAATAATCTCTAATGAGCCAATATTATACTTCTGATATGCAGGTGCAAGGCTTGGTTTATACATTTGGAGATCTTCGTGGGACTTTTGCTGCTATCGAGAGGATAAATTCTGTACTGTCTGGGTCAGAAATTGATGAAGCTCTTGCCTATGGTTTGCACAAACAGATCCAACCAAAAGATGCCCAAGATGAAAAGTTTAAATTATTTGTCAATGGATTTGATGAAATCCAGCGAGCTAATAAACAGCACTACATGTCAGCCTTAGGCTCATCCAGTGACGTGTCTAGCCTAGCTTGGTCTGGTGACATTTGCATTGAAGGTACTATTAGTCTATGATTTCGAGGAATGTAGATGCTGGTTTGAATTTTCTTTTGAGGTCATTAGTTGCAGTTTACACAACTTTTGTCGATTAAGATTAAGATGACTGGTTGAGGGCATGACTTGTAGGTGACACATTCTAGGAGTCTCTTGTATAAAGTCATTGTTAGTTACCTAGGGAATAGAAGGAAAATTAACCTTGGTAATAATCGTGAAGTGTGTCATACTGAACAACCACACTTTTGTGAGTTGTGACTTGTGACAATACATTTGAAACGTCTGTTTTGGTGGTTAGCTTTGTGAGTTGTGACACAGAAATTTACATGATGCTATTTCACTGTTTAGCTATTAGAACTTGTCAAATTGTCAGCTGTATTATTGAATAATGTATTTATCTAAGCTTTGTAAGATAAGCTTGTCAGCTGTTTCAACTAGAATATCTTATCTGGTCTGTTTGTGTAAATATCAGTTAGAACCTTAATAATGCAACATATCTCTAATTTTCTATGCAGATGTGCACTTTTCATATCCTTTGAGGCCTGATGTTGAGGTCCTTAAAGGTCTTAACCTTACATTAAAGAGTGGGACTATAACTGCACTTGTGGGCTCAAGTGGTGCAGGAAAAAGTACTATCGTCCAGTTGTTGGCACGGTTCTATGAGGTTCAGTGTATTTCACTTCTTTTTCTCCTCTATTCAAACTGAAGATTATTAAAGTCAAGGGATTTGTAATTTTTCATGGCATAACTTAGTTCAATTTATTCTGTACAGCCTACTACAGGAACCATAACTGTCGCTGGAGAAGATCTTAGGACATTTGATAAAACTGAATGGGCACAAGTTGTCTCCATAGTGAATCAGGTATAAGCAATAATCTTTTGATATTACATGAAAGAGAGGTCAGTGTGTCAGCTTTCTTCTTCTTTTTTGCATTCTCTGTTAATGGAACTTCTTTCAGCATCAGAAGCCCTAAAAGTAATTTGGCGTGTGTAACTTGAAACACCCCTGGCAACACTTTCCCTGGTGCTATTGCATTGTTTCTCCATTACTTCCTTACTACCCTTTGTTTGTGAATGTTGCAATATGAGCCATAGAGCGAGTTGTTGGAAAACCTACTACGAGGTAGCTCATCAAGCATTCAGCTGGGGTTCCCCTTGCAGTAGATAGCCAATGCCTATCTATATATTTTCACTTGGTTGAGTTTACTTTTGATGACTGCAACTTAAATGCTTACATTGGGTATTAGATAAGCTGACCTGTTAATGTCCTGTTATGGACTAATATTACCTTCACTTGTGTAGGATCCTGTACTCTTTTCAGTATCTGTGGCAGAAAACATTGCATATGGTCTCCCTGATAGTAACGTATCCAAGGATGACATAGTAAAAGCAGCAAAAGCTGCTAACGCTCATGAGTTTATCATATCACTTCCCCAGGTTTGTCTCATGTACTGTGATACCGATAACACTTATTTCTTACAGTCCTCTCTTTGCTAATTCTAATCTGCATGAAGGGTTATGACACACTAGTTGGTGAACGTGGAGGTTTATTAAGTGGGGGACAAAGGCAGGTATACCACATCTTTCTCTCTTCAATGAATTGTATGCTGACTACATGTAAGATGGAGAACCTTAATTGTAACTATTGCTACAGAGAGTTGCTATTGCCAGGGCACTTTTGAAGGATGCTCCGATTTTGATTCTGGATGAGGTATTCTATCGTCGTTTACTCGTTTATAAACTCCAATAGCCTACTTTTGAGCTGTACGGATGGTCTACTTTTAGGCTGAATCTCCTAATTGACAACAAAATCAAATGGTGGTTAAATTGTTTAGGAACCTTGAGAAGTACGCTGACATATAGATTATGAGAAACGTTATACTTCTGCTTATTAACTGTTCCTCTACATATTTACAAATTTGCTTTGTTTGGCTCCTCCCTCTGGGTAGAAACTGAAATGTGAAACTACTTGAAAGGATTAAAGTATTATCATGTGGACTGTTAATTAGTCGTGAAACAATAATTCATGCAGGCAACAAGTGCTCTAGACACTGTCAGTGAGCGTCTGGTCCAGGATGCATTAAACCACCTCATGAACGGAAGAACGACATTGGTAATTGCTCACCGGTTAAGCACAGTCCAGAATGCCCATCAAATTGCACTATGTTCAGATGGGAGGATTACAGAACTGGGAACACACTCTGATTTGCTGTCTCAGGAAGGACAATATGCTTCTTTAGTAGGATCCCAGAGACTTGCATTTGAGTAAATTTGGCTTGCGGGATATTTCCTTCACTGCTACGAATGTCTCTAAATCTAGAGGCACTTCTGCAGCCAGTAAGTGATTTCTGAAAGTTATTTTCTACATTGTGCCATGTTTGAGTCCAACTTTTTATTGGAACTTTTAGCCTTTTCATTAACTTATCTGTTGTTTTGAAGGGATGCTGCAACGCAAATGTAAGAAAGATCCGCAAGCGAAGAGAAGTCTCAGATTATACGCACTGTATAGAAGCTCATCAACATAAATTGGCTGCTCCCATCTTTGTCCTACAGACGCACACGGTAAGCAAATTGTAAAGCACGCCCATATATCGCATGTCTAAAGATTCGTAGTTGAGTATTTTCTGTGTGGCACTTTGTATATGCTGTTGGTATTTTGCTCTGAAATTTTCTTTGTTCCAATTTATTATACTCCCTAAAAAAAGAGGAAAAAATTCCTCTCACTGGCATATATCACTTGTACTTTGGGTTCCTTCATGATATACTAGGAAAGGGATATGATGACATTTAAACTAGTGAGGCAATCTGAAGGAAGGCCGATAACAGTATTGATAAAATAGTCATCAGTAGGATCCACTCTTGCCACTCCAACCAACTTGCACTTGCCATCTCTGTCCAGTCTCTTTCCTCTTGTGCCCTTAACTATTGCTGCATTCAGCTCTTCGGTAGTGAATAACATGTCTACGAGCAATGGAGGCGCCTTTAAGCTGTTCCCAATTGAAAGAAACAATTTTGCTTTGTACTGAAGCTCGACCTACAAAGAAGGTAGTTCAGAAATAAGAAGTCTTAGTGAATGATATAGTGATAACTGTTGGGGCTTGTTGCATACGGAATATTGTTTGTTGCAGTCTGTTCTGTAGGATCATAGGGGTATGTGATTTACCTTCCCAGATTCTTCATATATCTTAGCCTTGATAATCTCTGGAACAATCTCAACCTTAAACATAGGTGGAAGGGGAATCTGCCCGACAAACTTTGATGTCTTGTTTGTCATTGGCGGGATGTGTACAGTTCCCAAATCGAAATCGAATCTGAGTGGAGCGTTGCTTTCACACTTATCTTCCTTCACCTTTACAAGACTCCCAATCCCCCTCCCCCCTTCAGCATTGTATAGGAAGCTGTACTGGGAAATTTTCATCTGGCAGTTATGCAGAGTCTTGATGCTAATATTGTTGTAACTACTCCTGGTTTTACATAACTGAGCCTGAGGAACCCCATACTTTTGTTTACAGCAGCAGTACCGGGGCGCTTCATTTCTGGTGGCCACTTGACTGCAGAATCGAGGGGTGGAGGAAACGAACTGAGATGCCATTTGAAGCTCGATTGTTTCCTCTGTTTCTCGAGTTCCAAATTTTAAGGTTAGATGCATGTGAACATATTATATGGTCTTCCCAATTACTAGCTCACACCTACTGTATGTGGAAACAGAATTCTGTTATACCAAGCTCATCTACGCAATGAGCTGACTTTAATTTGTGTATAGATGACATACAAAAGTGTAAATGTACCGAAGATGTATCTATATTATTACAAGATTAGTACACGGGTGTTGTCGGGCATCTAGCTACACACTACTGATTTTGGGTAAGACGGTCTGACGATTTTATGTCATGGCTCATGCGGTCTTACCTGTGTCTTTGCCTTGCTGAATGTCTTTCTATTCGATTGTGATGGTCGCACTCAAGACTGCGAGGCATTCAGTAGGAAGGCTAAGGAACGTATTCATGAAGACATCCTTAATTGGATCCACCTTTGCCACTCCTACTAACTGGCACCTGCCATTTCTGTCCATCCTTCTCCCTCGCCCTTTTCTGATTTGCCCTTCTGATTCTTCGGACGTTAAAATCGTCGTCACCAGCAATGGTGGAGCTTTGTATATTGTTCCAATTGAAAACCAGAAGTTGGCCTTGAATGAAAGTTCAACCTACAAACATTTTTCAAGAAAACACGGCAATTAAGTCTAAACCTTTTAGTCGAAATGATTCATTCATACGATAGGAAAATCCTCGGCTTTTGGTCCAAAATGGTAGCGAAAGTGAGTATTGTGTGGTATCAATCCTTAAAAAAGGCGGCAACGGCAACCCCAAAAACTTTGTTGTTGCACTTGTTAAGGGTGGAATATAAAGCGTGGCAACATTAAAATCAACCATAACAATCTCCCCATTTGAGTCATCTTTGCCACTCCCTCTTCCACTACCAGACCCGCCAGCCGCGTCGTACTCGAAGTCGGGATACCTTGATATACCTAGCTTGCAACCTCCCATGGTCGTAAAGTTCACATTATAAGCTTCTTTTGTGGTAGGAGAAATGGGACTTTGTTGGGTTATTGGGCTTGATGATGAAGATGAAGATATGGCTAGTATTTGTGTTTTGTAGACTTTAGGTTGTAATAGTAAATATGAGATTGGTAAAAAAGTGGGTGAATTGTTTTTAGGAATTATGGTGCATGGGGCTTGAGGTTTTAGTGAAGATTTAGGTAGACATCCCATTTTGATGGAGCATACCATTATTTCTTTGGGTTGGTTGCCTTAATTTAAAGGAGCTAGAATGAGCAATGTTCTAAAATGGGAAAGAGAGAAAAATGATGGATGTGATTTGGGTGTCCTCATAATGTGTGGCCAGTTTTTGTTTGATATCAGTGCCACAAACTGAAAATTGGTGATGCACAAGAGAAGAAATTTGGACATTGTTAAATTGAACCTATCACCGGGAATTATTGTTTGCTCGACTTGGGTCACTAAAATCTCTGAGTCGAGGTTAAATTTTGATCAACCTCACTCAAAACATTGCCTTGATCGAACCGATCGACTTCAAGTTCCTCGTCCTCGTAAGGTATGCGCATCTTAACAACTTAAGATGTCAAATGACCTCAACATTGTTTGCTTTTGGTGTGAGCATGTGACCATACTCTATTAGTACTACATTATTATCGAGTGTTAAAAAATGAACATTAAACATGGTAAAGATATATATAAAATCGACTTTTATTACTCTGTGTTACCTTCAAAAAAAGACTTCCGTTGTTGAAATGCAAAATTCACTAAATTCATAATCTACAAAATTCACCTAGCTCAAATGTATGAATTTTCACGAGATTACATAGACATTGCCTAATAGGGGAGGGGGCGAAGTTTTATCCCTAATACATCAGCACCAAATCATGACTTATGCAGCAGGTGCATAATCATAGGTCACGTCGTCATCGTCATCGTCACCCTCTGCCTCAAACCTCCGTAGGCAAGGCTGATCGGAACGTATCTGATCATGGCAAAAAATTGTACCAACGTTCTCTTCAATGCCGGTAGTGTAACCGATAATCACTAAATCGATACCCATCTTTGGATTAGTTAAATCGAAAACAATTGAATGAAAGTGTGAGAATGATAGATATATGTAGGGTGTCGATTAGCTTGAGAAATTAGTTTGTAACATGATGCTTATATAGAAAAATCTAAGTAGCATAGCATGGAAATTCCTTAGTGAAAAAAGGGGCAAGACATGCTTCGGCACGAGAATGCATGAGAAAGGTACATGACTGATGTTGCCTTAGAATGGAGGGGAAGTGTTCAAGGATGCTGACACTGGGTCCGGCCCAATCAACCTTAATCCACTTGTTGATTAGCTTGTCCGGGCAAACCAACCCTTGACCAACCCGACACTAACCCTAGGATCATATATTGGGTTGGGCCAGGGTTGAGATTTACCGAGCCTTGACTCTAGTCCCTAACCCTAAACTCGACCCGGCACTAATTCTACCCTAGCCTTAATTAGGTCGTGGTTGTGGCGGTTGTGGTCTGATACTTGGCTTGTTGTATCACAACAACGACCTTGTGGAAAAAGTGTAAGACATGCTTAGGCACGAGAATGCTTGAAAAAGGTGGAGATTGTTGTCACCTTAGAATGTGTTCAACCCAATTGTCGTAAGATCAGATTATTATTCCCTTGTCTTTCACCTGGATTCCACATTTCCACACCATGACACTAACAAACCAACATACACAGTCAAGTTGGGTGACTGTTCGTACCACTGCAAAAGATTGGTTCAGCCAACTGAGCTAAAAGTCTAGACTGGTAGTTAGATCACCCACAATGGTTTTATACCTTCAACACGTCCATTCACGCAAAGGCCCACATGTGCTAGAAGCGTGGATAATAATATATTGGCCTACAAGCAACAACTTAAAGGGAGCTCTTTGACCTCAGGATCACGAAGGCTCTGATACCATGTTAAAGAGCCAACTGAGCCAAAAGTCTAGACTGTTGGTTAGAACATTTACAATGATTTTATACCTTAAACGGGAAGTACACGTACAACATTTCCAGTTTAATAAGTAGAATGTCGTTTCCAAGTGACCCTTGACATGAAGTCGTGCATTGCGCATGAGGTGTACGTTATGACCTTAGGGAGCATTTTACTATTAGTCTTGGCCTGAAAATGGTGATTTCTCCAGATTTCCAATTTAATCACATCAAGCTATCTTAGTTCTTAAGTGCGTTACTAGGTCACTATATGTCATTGACAGAGGAACATTAATCCCAATTTGGGCCACAAATTGAGGCTTGTGCATGAAGTTGAATCGACATCAACCAATTAACATTTGCAATTTGTTAGTAATAATTGGATCCTAAGCCCCCTTTTAAAGAACCTTGGATCTGGTGTTGCCCTTAAGATTCTAGCTGTCACACTACATCGTTGCACACAATGGGGATATGCTTGATTTCTCAACTATATATCCACACGACCACACATACCAAACTAAGCATGAATAAAGACGTTTCTAATGTAGACGAGTTTCGGACTTTAAATGGCAAATATATACTCCCTCCGTTCGTCTTTAAACTTCCTACTTTCTATTTAGGGGTGTTTATCTTTAAACTTCATACTTGAAATCTTTATTTATTTGTACATATAAATACCAAAACACCCTTACTTTTTTATTAAAAGTGGAAGTGGGACATACCCCTATGTGTAATTTTACACTAAATGGACCCTAAAACTCATTATTTATTCTACTTTTCTTAAAAACTGTGTTCCAACCCTACACGTTTTATAGCCGAATGGAGGGAGTAGGTGAGTTTAATGGTCTTTCCATCACCTACCTTTAGAGTGTCTAATGTCAGAGGTCACGTAAAAAAGTGCTTGGTATTTACACCAAATCCAGCCTGCGTGCGTGCCTGCGAGGCTGGGTCCAGAACAATTTGATCTGGTCGGTCTTTTCAAAACCAACTTTCAGATATCAAAACATGCAACAATCTTTTAATGATATCCATATAAAGGTCAATAGATTGGCACGTTCGTATTAATGAAATGATCACTTGCTAACATGGAAACTTCGGTTAAAAGTAACTTCTGGACGAAGTGATGACGTGACGTGGTGCATTGGTGCTAGACTGCTAGTGATGTCAGTGATGCATCTGCTGAATTGCTAATACAATAATTTCATTTTTACCTTATATTCGGTTTGAGTATGTGCGAGAAACTTAAACCGAATGTAAAGCATTGAAAGAAACCGAGCAAAGAATATACATATGAGAAGGAAAAAAAAAACAATTTATATAATGAAAACAAGAAATCAGTGTCCTCAAAACTCCACCAGCTTTACATATGTGGTAAAAGAATGAGCAATTTTTGCACATCTACCACAATCTAATCACTAAAATTAGCTCTCTAATGATACATTCACCAACTGCATCTCACATTGCATTAACCATGATCTGAATCAGACTAGAAAAATTATGGCCACTTCAATCCATAATTTAATTAGATCACACTGCTCATCTTTTTCTATATAGGTATACATGTTCAG
>JBBYHQ010146141.1:0-51588 GCA_038382645.1 Spergularia azorica
AGTAGAGATCAGATATCCAGGCTTTGGTTTGAGAGTGAGCTTGATTCAGTGGCTGAGGTTCTTCGTAGAGTAAGTGTGTCTCCAGATTGCCAGATGACCGAGCTGGATTCTCCCAGGCCGAGTTTTGAGTTTAATCCACTTATCAAACTTGACAGCTCAATTGACTTTGCCTTCTTCCGGAAAGTTATGGATACAGAAACTCCTGATATGTCTGAAGCACTGATGCACAGTTTACCTGAGGATCCTGAGGTCAGGATATCGTGGAGGGAAGGATTAGCCAGTCGTATGTTTGAAATGGACGAGTTAGACTGCTGCAGATACCTCTCTGATGAAGAAGAAGATAATGCCAATGAGTCTAAGGATGCCTCTGAATCCTGTCCATGTCGAGAAGTTGATGCTAACATGTCCGAGGATCAACATAATCCGTCCTCTCCTGTTCAGCACGAAGGCAGTAATAACAGAAAACACGAAGAAAGTCCCCCTATGGAGGGACACGAATCATGTCTTGATTCCTTACACGATGATGAAAGACATACGCCTGTTCCAGATGACTCTAGTTGGACAGCATGCTACAAAAACAATTTGTTTCAAGTGTAACTAGTTTATCAGACTCATTTTCTCCCTTCCAAATTTCAAAATTTTCCACTTTGGTGATGAATTTAAATTTTCCATACGGAGTATGTTTGTAGAGAGTCAGTCCATCACTTTTTTCATAGTGTCTTCACAGATACACCTTCCACTTAAGTATTCCTCCAACTAGTGCCTCTGTAAGTTAATTACTGTCTTATTACCTTTCATGTAAGTTTTCATCAGAACTGATCCATTAACCCGTTTCTGGTTGAGAAACCAATTTTCGTCGTTTTATATCTTCCACACTTAGGTGGCAATGTGGCAAACCTTCTAACCCGTTGGTCTCATTCTCAAGGCGAGTCTGGCTGTCTTACAATGCAGGACCGCCTTACAAGCTTAAACACCGGAGTACCTGACTCGTAAAAGCTAAGGTTCTCATTGTCGCATCTTGCAGTGTCTTAGTCCACCTTCAACTCATGTTATGTGCAACATAGAAAGGTACATTTTACGAGGATCAAGGTTGGCCTACTGGTTGAAAACTCAACTTATTTTGAGATTATCTCGGGTTCAAATCCTCATAGGCTCATAGTCCCCACCCCCGCAGCCCGCAACATTAACTCCTTGGAACCAAAAAAAGAAACAAATGTACATTTTCACCCCTTTTTGTTTGTTCATTTTTGTGAAGGACAAATGGAATAACCAAAAGTAGGCCCGCAGGCCTCGGCCCTTTAGTCATTATGGACTCACATGTCACGTTTCTTCTTCTTGTTCCACCCATTGTGGGCCGATGGGCTGATTTGTACGATTTTTACGAATCACGGCCCACCATAATAAACAACAAGTGAAGATAAATAGTGCGGGGAATGAAGACCATCGAGAGAAGGATCACCGAATTCTTGACGTTATCTCAAGCTCAAAAATTAGATATTCTGTGAAAGAGATGAAGTATCCAATAAATATTTCACGGAATTGAATTGTACTGAATTGTTTAACTAATTTTGACAAAGTTAAAATGAATCAAAGATTGATAAATTTCTTACTCTCCGATAGATAAACTCGTATGAAAATGTCTTATTATTTCACATAAATAACATCGATTATATGACTAAAAATTTAAGTTGAGCTAAGTTAAATGAACACAATGCCCTTCTCTTGGATGCAAAGTAACTACCATGTGAGCTTGTCTCACCATCACTAAGACAAAGAAAATAAATCTAGATCTTACAGTCTCACTAGTACTTGATAAAAGAATTGGTTCTTTGTAGGGGTAGAAGATGTTAATTACTAGAATATACTAGCAAGCTAGCTAGACAAATTATTGAAAGATACGTGTTATAATCAGATGAAATCTATCGAATTTAAAATAGTGTGATACGTGTTATAAAGAAACAACAACAAAACTTGTCAATAAAACTGACAAATCAAGGGTTGGGGAGATTCACTACAAAACATAAATTTCAGTCTTAAACGCAAGAACTACCATAAGAAATCACTAGGCTAGCTACTACATAATCTTGAGTTCTTCATATTTAATAATTGACTAGACTTGGAGTTTATCATCATTTCCACATGCCTACTATTAGCTTACTCCCACATTTCAACTCATATCATCCAAAACAGCAAAAAGACAAGGCAAACTTTAGTGAAACTAGTAGTGTTTACTTTAACCTAACACAAAAAGGTGAGATTACTTACACTAACCGAAATACTTTTGCCTAAATCTAGAATAAAAGCCTGATAGCTTCAATATATGAAATGAAAAGGGATTTGAGGGAGGTTGTTTACTATTTAGAACAAGTAACAACCATTACACATATGAAAAATGACTGATCCAACAAATGAGAGAAAACGGTAAGAATTTTATAGAGTTGATATAGAACGTACAAAGTACTCCGTAATGAATGTTACTATGTACTAGTATGATAGAAATTTGCAAGATACTGTGTAGGACGTGGAGTTAAGTATGTACTCTATATGTCTCACAATTTAGAGCCATGGGTTCTTACGTCATAAAACTTAAAATCAAAAATTGATTTTTCCATTATGTTATCAATACGCACATGTTAAAAGTCAAATACAGAGTAATTATCTTTATAACAAGTGTCGTCGTAAAATTTAACTTTTAAAATGTTTCATATTTTGAACCGTAAAAAGTAAACCGTTTTTTACTTTAGAGAAGACAAAACCTTTTTGGAACTATGCGATTGCCCCCTGCCCTCCTTCATTGCACGACAATGTGAGATCCAATCCAACGAACAATTTACAATGCACCAATTACGACCTACGTACCTTCATAATTACGCTCAGTCTTACAACCACACGGCACCCAAAACCCAATTTTTTACCTTAGATAAAAAAAAGTAAACACAGAAAATGACATAAAGTTTTACTCTTTTTTATTTACCCTACTCCTCTAGACTAAAATAAAATAATATATTTGAGTGTAGCAGCCTCACTTTTTGCTGACAATATCCGCAATTTTTGACTGTTAAAAGCAGAAAAAAACACCTTTGATTTGATTATATTTGAGAGTGAGTGCATAAAAAACGGTTCGAAATTTTGTATTTTTTTGGGGGAAAAATTAGGAAAAAAATGGAGGAGAGAGAAAAAGATGAAGAAGAGGAATTAATGGGATTATTAAAGTTAAAACGCGGAATTATGGTAGGGAAAAGCAGAGTGACAAGAGGAAATAATGGGGTTTGTACACCACCACCCACCTTGAAAACATTTGACCCTCATTTTCATTTTCAACAAGAACAAGAAGAAAAGTGTGATGTACAAGATACAAATGTTGGGTCTAGTTCAGCAGTGACTGCTAGGCAGTTGGGTTCAAATTTATGGCAGATTTTGCCCCACCTTAATTCTATTTCTAAGATGAACAGACAGCAACACCAGCAGCAGCATCATTATAATAATAGTAAGCAGAAATTTCAGGGTTTGGACATTCGTCAGAAACCTGGTGAAGGTGTTGATGATACTCCTTCTGATGATCAGGTAATTAAATTTGCAGTTTTTTTGTGGTTAAAGATTTAATCTTTTTTATGGGTTTATGCTGTTTCGATGGTTAAACTGTTAAAGTCGTAATCTTTTCTGGGTTTTTGCTGTTATTTTACTGTTTTTATTTTTATTGTTATTACTGTGTTGTGTTGGGTTGATATGTTGGGTTGCAGAATTATGTAGTGAGTAGTAATGTTTTGTGAATTCTGTTGGGTTTCTGTAGTTTTTGGCTGTTGTTTATATTGACTAATTGTGAATTGGGAATCTTGTTTGCTCCTCGGTTCTTTACGTTTTGTTTGAATTTGTATCGTGTATTCAAACCAAATGTTTGGAAGGGTAGAACAACAGTCCAATTATGACTGTTTTTTGGGGGGTGGTGAGATTTTGAAGAATGTTTTTAACTTGGAATTTCAAGAGGCCGAGAGGGCACTTTAGAACCTTAAATTCACCCCGTTCTACTGTAAAACCGTCTTACCCTAGGTTTTAGCTATAGGTTGTGTAAGTGTGAAGGTACAATTTTGATGAACAATCAACTACTTTGTTAGAAAAGTCTGGTGGGAACTGGGAAGGTAAGGGTTATGCAAGTGGTTGAGATGTAATTTAAAATTAGGGAGGAACTAGGATGTCTCATAAGAGAGATATGCTGTGTTACTTGTGTATATGTGTCGTCTGATGAAATGATACTGAAAAATAGTTGCGGATATCTGGTACGAGTTGTGATTGACTTGGTTGGTGGTCGTTTCAGCCTGTAAGTACGGGAAGCTTTCACAGGCAAATTGCAGCATCGCTTATACGACATCATCGAGCAGTAGACAGGAATGGCCGTGCACTGCAACCCTCGCCTGCAAGCTATAGCAGCTCCATGGAGGTAAGTCCAATTTGTGTGCATACACCTAAATTGTAGGATCTGTTGATTTAAGGGTTTTTCAAGCTAAAGGCACCGAGTGAACTTAAGTAGTTTAGACATCTCCCGACTTCTCAAATGTTGGTCTTGAATTCTTGGTTCTCCTGATGATGAAAAGTAATGCTATATTCTATTAGCCTATCCTGTAACAGCTGTATTTTTCGCTTCATTACAATTTTCTCAGTGTAAAACTAAACATAGGATCGATGTAGTGTTTATAACTAAAAAGTGAGTAAAGGATAAGTAGCCCTAACCGTAGTGTTTTATCGGACAAGCCCTAACAAATGTCTGATGAGTTGCTATTTTCTTAGTAAGTGCTCCAAAAGTCGGGAGGAGCATGCTCTGAAATCAGATGAGTTGTAGGTGGGGGATGAAAGTTTTGAGCTACTCATTAGATGAAATAAAAATATGGTTACTGATGCGAGTGGCTCAGTTATCTTCTGCTCAGTGTTTAAACGCCGATTTTCTGAATATATGGTCATTTATACTGTCAGTCTTGCTAGCAAACGATCACAATTTGGACTTTTCACCCCGAAACTATGATTTAGTCCCTTCATTGATCAAAGCCCTATCGTGTGATGTCACTCATATCAGTCTGAAAATCTGATAGTCTTATTTACTGAACAGATTACACCATACGATCATGCTGCTTCTCCTAGTAGTTCTCTAGAGTACAAGGGAAGGATGGGTGATCCAAGTCATAGCCTCAAAACTTCGACAGAGTTGCTCAAAGTTCTGAACCGCATCTGGTGCCTTGAAGAGCAGCATTCATCAAACATAGCAGTGACGAAGGCTCTTAAAACACAGTTGGATAACGCCCGGGCAAGAATCAAAGAGTTGCTCCGTGAGAAGCAAATGGACAGGCAGGTGATGGACGGCCTGATGAAGCAAGTTGCAGAGCATAAACATGTTCGGAAGAACATGGAGCAAGATCGGCTACAATCTACATTACAATCAGTGAAGCAAGAACTAGAAGATGAGAGGAAACTTAGGAAGCGTTCAGAAAGTATGCACCGGAAGATGGCTCGAGAGATCTCTGAGATGAAAACTTCTTTTTCAAAGGCTTTGAATGAATTAGAAAGAGAAAGACGTGCACGAATTCTATTAGAAGACCTGTGCGATGAGTTTGCTATGGGAATCAGAGACTATGAGCAGGAACTTAGATCCCTAAAGTACAGGAGTGACAAGGAACAGGTTCAGAAAGAACAAGTTGATAGCTTGATTCTCCATATCTCCGAGGCTTGGTTGGATGAGCGAGTACAGATGAAGCTAGCAGAACAAATCCGCGATGATATGGGTGAAATGAGCATGGTTGTAGACAAGCTGCGACCAGAAATTGAAATCTTTCTAAAGGCTAGGCAGGCTGTGGATTCAAGAGAAGTTATCGAAATCCCTACTAAATCTTCCAAGGGGAGTGGATTCCGCCGTCAATCCTTGGAGTCCTGTCCCTTAAATGAGGCAACAAGTGCTCCTAAAAATGCTGATGATGAGGAGGACGACGATTCTACTGATAGCGAATCTAACTGTTTTGAGCTAAGCAAAAATCTAGGTGGAGACTATTCCAATGGCATAAATCATATGAAAAATATCGACAATTCTAAAGAAAAGGATGTTGAAGAGACAGTGAGAAGGGACATGGCAAAGAGGAATGTTGGATCCCATCAGGTGAACAATGGTCGTAGTGTGACTGGTTTACAAGCACGATTCGCAAAACACATGGAAAGGATGACCCTACGTGATGGAATGACTCAAAAGGAGGCAGGGGTTCCTGTCGAAACAGACGTATCACATGAGCCTACTAACCAAGAGGTCTTAGCTGAAGAGGGTTTACCGGAAAGGAGGAGTAAACGATTTGGGAACCGAGGATCAGGAAACACAAATCATTTGCTTGACAATCTCTTGAGAAATAATTCCTCGTCAATAGAAGGGGAGAGGATCCATCCGGTGAACGATTTACCCGAGGATTCTCATGGACATTTCTTGTTAGCAGGCCCTGCTAGTCCAGTGAAAAAATGGGAGCCTAAAATCCTCTCAGAAGACCCTGAAATTTCAGAGTCTTCTACAAGACGGCCTAAGGGACCGAGGGAGAACTCGTTAAAGGCTAGGCTTCTCGAAGCAAGGTTGGAAGGCCGAAACTTGCAATCAAAGGGTTTTAAAGGTTCTGCTTAACAGAAGCTTCTAATCAGCATAAAACTTCTTCATGACTCTGGTGGAAGAATGATGTTCTAACAAAATCTTCTCCTGATATGGGTCTGACACGCAGCTCTATCTTCGAGATTGATCTTACACTTTTGGTGCCGCGTAGAGGAAGTTCAGATAATGATATTTTTCGCGAGGAATCTAACATGGAGATGATCTGGGGAAAGATTGACAGGAAAGCGAGGAACATAATGAACGAATCTGGTACGAGTAGAGTCAGTACTCAGTAGACTGTGGCGTTTTTGGCCCGAGAATCCAATTGTATTTATAACACAATGAGGTGACTTTTGATCACGGCATAAACATCTTCCTAAGCCAGTGAATGATAACTGATAAGCCTGTGAATTTTTAGAACATTTTGCCACTGGTTTCCAGCATGTTGTGCTGTTCACGCTGCATTCACTTACCATGTTACTGCATTTGCCTGATAAAAGTCTTTGTTTACAAGGTAATATAGAAACAACCTAAATCGCTCCTTGTGTTACTTCAAGTTGTGTTTACGTTTGAGAGATATTCAAACCAAGCGTAACCCAACATAATTAAGGGTCGGCTATTATATTTTGAGAAGTGACTTTTTCAAATTTGAGTGCAATTACTCATTTAGAAGTCCGAGTTAGACATAAACCACTCGACTTACCCTTTCCCGTCTACAACATACTACTCTTATGTCGATGACAATTCATTTCAATTAGAAACGCCTCGAGTCGAGAACAAAATAATAACGCATCAAAGATTATACTCCTATATTGATGAGACGCAAGGACGACCATACAAATCACGAAGTATTAGCTAAAAACTTGTTTTGTATCGTTTATGATTTTCGATTTTCTAAAACCAAAGTCCCATTTTTGAAATCTCCAAGATAATACAAACCCATAGGCCGTGATTAGTCAACCCTGATAAACCCTCATCATCAGAAGGAGTGAAGAAGAAGATTGGGGGTGATGGGAGGAGCGGTATTCAGGTGGGTGATGCAGATGCATAGGGATGTTCCAAAAGCTGCCAAATTTTATTCAGAAGGTTTAGGTTTCACTGTCAATGTCTGTACTCCTCGTTGGGCTGAACTCTCTTCTGAAACCTTCAAACTCGCTCTCTTGCACACTTCCAGGTTCTTTTTACCTCTTTTGCTCTTGCTGTTTTTTGTTACTCAGCATCAAATTTGATACCCAATTTGCTGATTTATCTTCTGTTTTTTTAGGGTTTTTTTTTTTTGGGATTTTATGTACTTCTCTGTAGTGTATCTGTGTATGAATATGTTGAGCATTGGTTGACCCTGAACTTTGATAAATATGAGATGGGTCTGTAATTCTATGTTGAAATTGCAATCAAAGATTACATTTTTATGTTTGTAACACCTTGGATGTAGAAGAACTTGGGTCTATTGCCATTAGTAGAGTCTGATTGTGTGAATTTATGGGCTTTTTGTGTGTTCATGAATTTATTGATTTCGGCGGGTTATGAAGATCGAAATTTCCAATTATGAGTATGAAATGACCGCGATAAAGATTACATTTTGGTGGTTGTAATGCTTGGGAAGAATGGGTCTTCTTCTCAATTAGAGATTTTAGTCTGTGTGGTCTGTTGTCTGTATGGAAAGTTGGATTAAAGTGTTGGCTTTCCGAAACACATATTGAGAGCTGACCGATAAAGATCGAACATTGTGAAATATGAAGATAGTCTACCAGGAAATTGTATGATAGACTACATTTTGGTGGTCTTTATTGCTTGGTGAGTGGAAGAATTGTACCTTGATTCTTAAAGTTTTGAGGGAAGCTTGGGCCTTGGGGATATACTCACTCGGATGGATACGAGTTTATAATTTGCCATCCATTTACCATGAATGCATGTCAAGTCAATTGCTATTTCATATTTGTTGAGAGTTCAATGACTTCAGTTGATTACCATTTGAAGTGACTCATCTTCACAAATCTTGATAGGATTAAGTCGATGCTGATAAAATCTGAATCTTTACTATAAGAATTGCTAAAGTATACTTTGGTTAGGATTTTTATTGGAACATGTAGAGAGTTTGGACCTTTGTTGGGTTACTCATTGGGATATGGCTGTAGCTAAAAATGTTGAACTTATCTGATAAGATAAGCATACAGAAATTACTTCGAGCCGTATTGGTTGGGAATTCAGAACTTACTTGCTAGTCGTTTAAAGGGGATTCAAGTATCTGTTGTGTCTGAAACTTAGAATTGGACACCGTTGCCTGCTGTTGAAGATCTTTTCTCATTAGCTATGATTTTATGCTGAAAGGATAAGGAAGGAGGCCAGTTCTTTCTTTTTCTTTTTCTTTTTTTTGGGGGGGGGGGAGGGGGGAGTTGAAAGGTGTAGAATAGAATGATTTTGCTTGTGGTGTTTGCTAGCACACTGAATTGTTGTGTGTCGCGGTATGATGTATCGAACTTGATTGCATGCTATAAATTCGATGATACATTTTTAACTGACCTTTGGTTGCTTTCCAGTTCCGACTTTTAAGTTCAAGATAAATGGGGGGTGAGTCTAAGAACCCAAAAGATCATTCTGCGTGATCGGAAGGTGAATTTAGTTTCTAGTTTGACCAGTAGTTTAGGGATCCAGAAGCCTCGAATGCAATAGCTATAATTAACAGTGACACAGAAATTAGGCATGCTACAGAAAGTACTTATTACAAATCTAAAGTAGGTGGAGAATAACAGGCTACCATATTTTTTTAAGTCGGCTCTGGTAGTGTTCTTTGTGAAGAAGCCATATCCAAGAAAGGAAACCTTGCTAAATTTCTGAAACAAATGAATCTTAATAGTAAAAGTGGCTGACATTGTGTGATCGTGTGGATCACCAGTCTTTGACTCTTGAATCCCTATTATTTCGTCAAGCTAGGGCCTCTATGTAATCATGTTGATGTTAATGTGTTTTTTCTATTCTGCGGAGGGAGCGGGTGTCCCGGCTAAATTGGTTTCAGATATCGCCTATATAAGATTCACTAACTGTTGATACATCACACAGATTTAGTGTGCTTTTACTACAGATTCCTCTTTTGGTCTCGTATGTATCCAAGCTATGCATGTTTAATTCACCGTTGTGCCCTTTATTACTCGTTCAAACTGTCGATTGACTACTTGCAATAATGGCTTGTGTCGTCATTGCAGTGAACCTGTCGTGCAGAAGGGATATTCTTCACTCTTGTCTTTCACAGTGACAGATATCAACAATACTGTCATGAAACTTATGGAATTGGGGGCTGAGCTGGATGGCCCGATCAAGCATGAAACTCATGGAAAGGTATGAAACTTCAAACGGAACCTTTTTTGCTTCTGAATTGTGATTTTCGTTTTTTCTACGGCGTTGGAAAAAAGTTAGTCATGAATGAAATCTAGGTAATCTGTTCTTTAATTGACAGGAGTAGGCGAGTAGTTCAACATGTATGCCTCAGTTTAAGATTGAGAAAAAGAATGGTTGATGGGTTCTTTACCATTTCCTGCCCTCAGCAACACGATATGTTTTGCTTGCTATCTAATATTCATCTGAAAACTGAAAGCATTGTATTAAGCTGATAGGTTTAACTCAGAACAAGGCATGTCAGGATGTAATCAGTATAACCTGCGACATCATTGCTTCTTTATTTGATGATAATCGCAGGTAGCAGCAATGTGTCTTGATGGCCATGTGGTAGGGCTTTACGAGCCTGTCTGAGAGGAGCGATGACTAAGTTCATTTACAAGAGTCGTGATGGAGTTATTCAATTATCACTCAATTATCAGATGAAAGGTGATTGACATTCGTGAGCCCTGAAACTGAATTCTTCCGTTCCAGGACATCCAAGTCGAAAGAACTGAGGAAGCTGAATTCAGTTCCTTTATCATCCACCCCCACATCAGATCCTGGCAATGACTACAATATCAATCAACGGAGACTTCATTGTTAGTGTAGAGCCTGTGAAATTGAAATGTACTACTGAAAATTATGTGTTTCTCAAATAACTGTAATAAAATAATTTCTCTGTTTTGAATAACATTCATAATAGTTTGATGTTTCCTGATCTAATTTTGTGTTTTTTCATTATCGAGTACAAATAAAATGCTTTACGCAGAGATCATCTCTACCACTTTGTATCGTATCGTATACTACTTCAATAAGATATTGTAAATACACTTGTTTGAGTCGTACATGGTACGATACATACATGAAAAGCTCTAGAGTGAGATAGAAGATCGATCTACCCTATAACTAATACGATACTGATTGTTGAAGGTAAAATTTGAGCAAAAAAATCAGCATGGTCTTTTTTAAAAGAATATCACCCCTGATATTACTTTCCTAACAATTGTGATACGATTCTTTAGGTAGTGTCCATAAACAAAGGATAAATTGATTCATTGCACTAATTGAAGATCCTCTTGGATCAAAATCACAATTCATTGAATCATGGATCAAGGGAAAACCTAGTGTCTTTTATCATATCCTTTACGACTATATAAAGAGAACATAAGGCACCCATTCGTAGGCATCCCACCTTCAAATTAAACCACGACATATCGGTTTTAATACTAGAGGATCCCTTTACCTACCTCTCCTACTCATTTCGGTCTTAATTTTTGTGTTTATTTCGGTTTTGTGATTTTGAACGTGGAGGAGGCGAAACTATAGGAGCTTTCTTGCTCCAATTCCGAAGAAACCAACAAGGTAAAGGCCACAGCTGCTAGTTCATGAATACCTATGCAAAGTGCACAAAATGCAACGTCGCACTCTTGTAGGTTTGCATGAACTAGGAGCTGAGGTCACCTTGGTCTTTTTGGTTTGGCGTGAAGGAAGCTCCTCTAGTTCGTCTTCACATGTGTTTAGTTAGCGTTACCAACTCCCATCTTGGTTGAAAGGTTCTTTGCCTTCAACCATAGGTCGGTTCGAGATTTGGTACAATTAATAACAACATAACATATGTTTAGTATATTTGTTTAATTTATCTGATAGTTTATTTCTCAAAATTAAACCATTTCTCTTAAATTATTTTTGATTTTAGTTCACTACCTTTTTTATTTTGTTGCAATTGATCTTTGTTATATACTCCGTACGTGAAATTATGAATATGACAATTGTTCTTTGTTGTTTTGAGATTGCAGCGCAGGCACATGTGCGTGGATGGCTTGAAATGATGAAATTGAGTGCGAGTGTTTACATTATAGATACATTATGTGTTCAGCTTGAAATATGTTGGATCTTTGGCATATGATATGTGATATGTATTGGAGTAGAATCTGTACATTTTTCACAGAATTGGTATTTTGTAAACTTGAAAGGAGATCAAGAGACGATGAAAGCAAAAGTGTGTTGCTTAAAAACTCGGTAATTTTATAAGATGTTTTGATTTCTAAATTGGCGTGCCGCGCACAAAAGCTGTTTATCATTGTGGCGCGAAATATGAATATGTTTGATCACTTTTATGTACATCGTTCTATATAAAATGATATTTATTATTAAGTTACGTTCGTCATAAATGTGCATCGAGTTTGCATGATATCTTCCTTCTATTGCGGAATGTAGAATATTACATCTTCTATTTCGTCACATAATCTTCTCATATGGAGTGATTGTTCTTCGTCCAACTCCAAAATATAGTTCCCTTGTTTTCTCTCAATTTCATTTTAACTGCAAAAGTAGACTAAAACTTCTTTTCTAAAAGACATCATCGAAATTAAAGTGTTTAAAATAATTTGAAATTTCATCAATGAAACATCAACGAAATATTGAATAAACCTTTGTTAAAATATTTACTAAGGTTTTCAAAATACTCGAAAGATTTCAAATTCCGTGGTGTCTAGTCTCTTCATCTAACGACGTTGGATGTAAGATCTCCCATTTCAGATGTTCCAATTATGACATTTACTACTTCTGGTGCAATTGTCGAGCTACTTCCAATGAATCAAATATGATTGCTTCCCACACTGCTCCTTTTACCCAAAGCAGGGGAAAACAGAGAACACTGCCTATCTAATTACTCCACCAAATTAAGTAGATGAGCAATCCAAATTTATAACAACCATCCTTTTATCATAGTCCTATCAACATCACAATTATCATCTCACGGCTAAGAATTAGTTAAAGCTAAGCAACTTATTTCACCTCCACAAGTTCAATTTAGCTCGATTTGGATATTTGAACTTTCTAATTATTCTCCTGAGTAACATATGGACTCATTTTAAAATAGAGATCGAACTATTAGGACTTAACGAGAGGTTTCCTTGATTTGTATGATTTCAATATAAAGCCACATAGTACCAAAATGTTAGTGTTTTTAAAAGAGATCGATTGGAAACAAATATCGTAAACAAGATAAATAAACTATACAACGGCGATTTCTAGTTGGTTGAGCTCCCACTCTCCCAATCCAAAAGGTCCACTCCTGTAGAACTTCTACTCCTTTTTCTTATTCAAAACCACAAGGGGCTAGTATTTACCAACACATGAAAAAGCACCCTTAATTTGAAAATCATCACAAAAACGAGGAAATCTACATCGTAGATTCTCTGCATGCCACCCATTAGTCTTTGTCCTTCATCATGACCCACACCATTATCATTCAAACAAAAAAAAATCATTTTAAAATCCTTAATCACCTAATCAATAATGTAATTAAACTAATTAACCACCCATTTCATTTCTCCAAAACAATGTAGCTAGGGTTTCCTCTCTTCCTCACAAATCTCCTCCTCTCTATATAAACCCACCATTTCTCCCCATTTTATCATTACCATCACTCAAAAATTACTTAAATTTACATTTCATAGTTTTTTTTCTAATAACCTTTTTTTTTTTAATATTTTACATTTTTTTAATATAGGAAGTAATTAATAATAATAGATAGGAAATAAAAGAGTGGGAGCTTCCTTTGATTCAAAGATAGATAAGAGAGAGAGAGGTGAAAACAGCTGCAAGTTCATGGTTAACCTATGGAGTTATAAAATATAGCTGCTCATAACTCCAAAGGCTTTGCATGACCTTGGAGATGTTCCTTTTTGCCTTCTCCTTTTCTGCCTTGGATTGAAGGGAGCTCCATCTCCAACTCTCTCGATCTCTCTTCCTTTATTTTCATCGTATTTTTTTGCAGAACTTGATATGAATGAATAACGTCTCCCGTACTTTTACGGGTTTACCTTAAACATTAAGTATGTTAAATTGACGTAAAAAAAAGTATGTTAAAATATTTAAAGATTATAATAAAATTTAAAGTTTGGGTCTAATAATATATGTTGTGATTAAATGGTTTGTATTTGGTTGCTGTTTTAAGTAAGTTTTTCAGGTGCTGGAACAGTGAACATGCTGGATATATATGCTTTCTTCAGCAAGCTGGTTGGATCTGGAGTATTTTGTACAGTATATATAGTTCATTAGTTTGTACAAGCAATATGGATGTGTGGTATCTTGTAGATGACGATTGATCTGTAAATACTGGTGTACTCCGTGTGATTTCATCTTTGATTACGGAGTATTAATTAATAATAAAACTATAGAACAAGTCAACAAGATCAGATCATCTCTTTTACGGAGTACTTTCGGTACTACGGCACGGGCATACAAACTCTTGTACCAGACGCCGCATCGATCTAATAAATCCGCAATAATATCAAAATAATTAATTGTATTGGTAGTAAAAAATTATATTGAAATTGTTGTTTGACGGTTCTGCTTGTAAATGACTCAATTATTTCTCAATTTCCGAACCATTAGTCCAATATATCGAACCATTAGCTACTAGCTAGCCACAAATCGATCTGTTTTGGGTCGGGGCTGGCCTTTAGAGTTCACCATGCTGGGTGGATACACGGATGGTTAAGTTCGTTCACAGAAAGAAAAAAGAAATGTTGGTTAAAAGGTCTGGGCCGGTCGTCTTAACTTGCTGGTGTAATAGTGAGATTTGAGAAGGTGTTGGACAAGTTACAAGTAGACAACCTCTTGTATGTGACAGGTAGTTGCCGATGTTGAACTCGTTCGTTATAAATTTATAATCATACTACAGTATGTTTGACGAATGTGCTTTTTCCATTTAACAAATTAATTAGACTAATAACAACGTTGGGGGTCCAATTCTTATTATGCACTCGTTGCAATGGTATAGTGGTTTTTGTCATATGCTTAATTCCCTGATGTGTGATGTCTAATACGGAGTACTACTATGTATGAATATACTTCGTATGATATACCATATTGAGGTATAATTTTGATTGTTTAATCTTACCAAAATAAGTAAAGTTTGTGAAAAGTTTACTACTCTGTATCGTAAAATACGGTCTTAGAAGTGTCGCTTTATAAGTTCTCCAAAAAGTTAATCTTAATGAAAACTAAAATTGTGATCGAAGGGAGTATATGTGTGTCGTATTCGGCCTCTCTCAAGTCTCATCCTCCAATTAGATAAGTCTTTAAAATCAATCTAGCCAACCTAGTACGGCGTTTGAATAGTAATTAGATTAGAAGCTCAGTCGAATTGACCAACATTTACCATAAAAATATCATACTCACTTCAGTCTCCGATGTTTTACAGCTTGTTATATTGGTTAGCTAGTTTCGACTAGTCATATGACGGATCTTGGCTAAACCAATTGAAATATTCATTTGTCTAAAAAGCAGCAGGTAATATGCTTTGGAGTGTACTAGTAGTATAATAGCATGCCTTATAAATGTGACCCGTTAAAAATGGCTAATGAAAACCAATAGAAAACCCGTCATAGAGTAATCGGAGACAGTATTTGGTTTCAAATGTTGACTCCACGAACAACTTTGATCTAATGTCTCTCTGTTATTCACTTGATTATGAGATTAATTAGGATTCCCTAGCCAATAATTTTGCATCTTATATAGATTAAATGTATGACACTTGCAAATTGTTTCCTTTCGGTGCATATAAATTACACTAATTAATAGTATATACGTAGTTATTTAAAAAAAAAAAAAGTACTTTCATTTTGGTGCATATAAATTACACTAATTAATTTGCATAGATGATGTACTGATCTGTTGGACATATCACACAAGTCATACGAATTGCATTGAAATCGGCACAAAGTCTAAACTCTAGACTACAAATCCAATTTTGATTAGCTATAAAAGTGTGAACCAACAACCATTTTACTTTTTTTTTTTTTTTTTTTAAATAACTACGTATACTAGAAGTAAAATTGACCTAATGGTTTGAGAGACCATCAGCCTATTGTGTCCCATGATCATGTTATCGTATCCCGTATTCAATGGTATTAGACGCCTACATATATGTATGCGAGGAAGAACAGTAAAATGGAACGAGGAGGAGGAGGAGAGGTCGCACAATGATGGTGTTTTAGGTTTTCCATTTATGCAAGTAATTTTGTACAATAATCCATAGCCGCGTTGACGTATCCATATATTCAGTGAATAAGCTACTCTTCCTTCCCAATTTAAACTTTCGTTATCTTTTGAATAGTATGAGAGGAAATGAGACATGAAGTGTAAATTGGGACGAAATAGTGTATCATTGTGCGTGCTACTGGTCTGTTAATACTCGTAATACTCGTACTCACCAAAATCAATCAACGGAGACACCATACACGATTGATAGCTCAAGCTTCTAGTTTACGTCAAGTGTTGTGTTAATCACACCTCGTTCATTCTCATTTTATGCTGTACACTCTCACAACCGAACCTACTTAACACAGACCACGCACATACTTAGAGCATCTTTATTGGTGAGACTCAATTTGAGGCTCAAATACAAATTATTTCCAAAATTGTGTAGTCTTGAGTTTTGAGACTCATCTTGAGACCCTGCACTTCATTCGTAAGACTTGAGGACAAGTCTCTATAATAAACTTTAAACAATATTAAATTATTTATAAAGTTATTTTTGGCAAAATAGGGTCTCATTGAAAATGAGACGGTCTCTAAAAACGAGACCCATCAAATTGCTCTCCATTAGGAAAAAACCTTCTCTCTCCTCTTTGAGACCCCCATTAGAGATGGTCTTAAACCACACAGCCACAAACCTACCACCCACCCGACACGTATCAGATTCCACACCTCTAAACCAATCCAACCCGTCTGTCACCGCCACAAACCTAACAACCAAGTAACCCTAACATCCCCCCACTCCATTTCACACAACTCCTAAAAATTCAAAATTATTCTTCAAATTTAGTAAGTTCTCGTTGCATTCTAAAATAAAATAAACTAAAATTAATTAATTATCTGACATTTTAAATTCATTTTTTTTTATCTTCTTATATTTTAAAATAAATAAATAATAAAAAAAAGTTTAGGGAAGAAGAACAGTCATTTTTATAGATAGAGAGGTCAGAGGAGAGAGAGGAGAAGACAAAGCCTCTTCTTCTTCTTCTTTCTTCCTTCATCTTCCTCTACAAGTTTCAACAACAAACAAACCCAGCTCATTTCTCTAGGGTTTCCTTTTATTTTAATCTGATAAAATCAATTATCTGGAAAAATATTAATTAAAAAAAGAAAAAGGGGAATGAGGGAGATGAACAGGGATTTGTTTGATCCTAGAACGGTGATGGAGCCGGAATACGAGAGGTCGCCACGTGGCGAGGGTAATTTCGGGTTTGCGTTCAACGACAGTAATTTCTCGGACCGGGTTCTTCGGATCGAGATAATGGCGGGTCCCTCCGATTCTAAATCCGACGGCGCAGATGGTTGCTCCTCCCTCTTTGACTGGGCCCGCCACCGTAAGCGTCGCCGTGAAGATTTGAAGAAGGATCCTGCTCTTCTTACCCTCCTCCATAATAATAATAATAATAATAATAATAATAATGAGATTAATAATAATAATAATAATATTATTGGTGATGATGATATTCCTCCTGATGAAAATGATGAACTTAATGGTTTGTTTTTTGTTCTTTTTCATCTTTTTGATCATTTTTTTTTAATTTGTTGTTGTTGAAATGGTTTGATTTAATTTGATTTTCTGTAGCGTAATTTGTACGTTTATGTGAGTTTTTGTTGGGGGTTTTGTTGGATTGACTGTTATATTCGAATTCGGCCTGTAATTAGAGAGGATTAGGGATGATGGAACTCGTACGATGTCGAAAAGTAGGTGATTTTGAGGGATATTAGATGTTGGAAAGTAGTTTGTGATAGCTTGGAGGTTGTTTGATTGAAATGAGAGGGGGGGAGGGGTGAATTTGTGTGTTTTGGGGAAGAAATCGGGTTTGGTTGCGAAATGTGAGGGACATTGTTGAATGGTGAAGGGTTTTTTATACGGGTATTAGGGGTTTCGTGTTTCCTTTATCTGCTCGAGTTGTGGATAGACTGATTGGGGGAGTGAAGGGGGTTGAGTTTAGGTTTTATTAGCTTGTGATTAGGAAGTGTAGTGTGCAAGATGTGTTCTTTTTCGTTGGATGACTGAAAACGAGGTGTTGACGAATAACAGGGGAAAATCGTGTGCTTTTGTGTAGGATTTTGGGGTTGAATGGTGAAGGGTTCTAATTTGTATGGTTGGCTGGTTGTGCTACGTTGCTATTAGGGGTTCCGTGTTTCCTTTATCTGCGCGAGCTGAGGATAGAGTGATAGATTGATTAAAGTGTGAAGGTGTTCAGGTTGGATTTGCTTGTAATTAGGAAGTGTAGTGTGCAATATGTGTTCTTTTTGGTGGATGATTGAAAACGAGGTGTTGTTGAAAGTTTAGCAGCAAAATCGTGTGCTCGTGTTTCCTTTATGTGTTAGTGTGTTCATCTATGCCTCATTTGGGGATTGTGGACACAACTTTTGAGCTGTTACTGTAATTGTATCCTACTCGACACAAAGGGTTGTGTAGTGTAGTACTGCTTTTACGTTGTTCACCTGTGTGTTTTTGGGTATACAGGTGCTGATGTTGCCGTATGTGCTGAGGAGCAGGTTTTGAATCAGTCTGATGGTGATGATGTTTTAGGGGGTGAGAATGATGAGGAAGAAGCAGTTGCAATGATTGAAGAATCACTTTCAGGTACTTGGGATCCTTAAAGTTCCATGTTTACGGAGGAATGTTTTACTGTTATGTTCGATTAGGTGTATAGCATATGAACTGCCTGATCAAGTGCCACTGTGCCCCAGGTCATATTTTGTTTGTCACAGTGGGGTTATTACTGGATTGATTAGTCTCAAAACAAATTTAGCTTGATGGCCTCTTATAGTCTTCAACATAAACTCTTCTAGTCTTCAAAATAAACAGTGACTTTTACGGGTGCACGATGCCTTTGGTCTTTGAATCTCTGCTGCACATCATTCCCTTTGCCTTAAATCAAACTTTCCCCATGATCATTTTTGCCAATTAGTACTGGTAGGCTTACATTTGATATAGCTGGATACTCAGGAATGGCTTCTGACTTACGCGAATATTTTGCTTTCACAACTTATTATGTGTCATCTGTGTTTCGTTGGTAGTTATTGCACCTTGTCATCTGAATGTCGATTTGGATAATTGGTAGATATGCTGTGTTATAATGCAACTTTTCTTCATGATGATATAGGAGATGAAGGGGCCAATAGCAATGACTCATCATGTAGCATGGAATGTACGGCAGTTCTGAGAGTTCAGACTTTGCACATAAGCTCTCCTATCTTAGCGGCGAAGAGTCCCTTTTTTTACAAGGTATTCCACTCCCTCCCTACCACACCGGCAAACCCTAGGTGACCCTACCCTGCTTGCTTTCATTGGTTTTCGTTTTCTTGTAAAGGTAGTTGGTAGTACCTATGTGATATACTTACACTTGTTGTAACGTTCTTGTTGTTTAGTTATTCTCTAATGGAATGAGGGAGTCGGAACAGAGGCATGTAACTCTACGTATCAATGAATCAGGTATGCTTAATTTGATTCCTTGTTCTGAATAGAATATAGCTTAACAGCAGCATTTTCATTTGTCAACTGCTCCACTGCCCTTACATTTTTGTTTACATTTATCTGCCGGGCAATGTTTGAAATCCTCAGTCCAAACAATTTGGCTCTACTTCATTGGCGTTTAGTGATATTTGTATTTTTGTTTCCCAATAGGAAATATCAAATATGTAATGCTTTTGATAGTCAAAGCTTGATTTTGATTTTTAATCAATGCGAGAATGTAAACAAGAGACTATGGTTGACTCCAACTGCTCTGCCGTTGTAGCCACAAATAGGTTTTTACTTTTGTTAAAAAAAAGAGTTAGCTTTGTTTACTGACTAACTTGCTATCTTGTGACAGAGGAATCTGCTCTGATGGAGCTTCTGAACTTCATGTACAGCAACACCCTATCGGCAAATACAGCAACTGCTTTGCTGGATGTATTGATGGCTGCAGATAAATTTGAGGTTGCTTCATGTATGAGATACTGCAGTCGCTTGTTACGGAATATGCCAATGACACCCGAGTCTGCCCTGCTATATTTAGATCTTCCTTCGAGTGTCTTAATGGCTGATGCAGTTCAACCTTTGACTGATGCGGCAAAGCATTACCTTGCTGACCGTTACAAGGATATTACGAAGTAAGTGCAGATATTTATAATGAATTGAAAATAGAAAATGTCTCTTTCCAGGTTATTCATTCGTTACACTTTGGATTACCTTGAGAACTGTTTAAGCACTGCAAATGAAGTGTTTCATGTAAGATTTTTTGTTCTGAAGGTTCCAAGACGAGGTGCTGTCTTTGCCCATTGCTGGAATTGAGGCTGTTCTTTTTAGTGACGATCTACAAGTGGCATCTGAAGATGCTGTCTATGACTTTGTCTTGAAGTGGGTGAGGACACGTTACCCTAAGCTGGAAGAGCGGCGTGAAATCCTAGCTACGCGCCTTGCCAAATATATACGTTTCCCGTACATGACGTGCCGGAAGTTGAGAAAGGCTTTAACTTGCCCGGATTTTGATCATGAGGTATCGTCCAAGCTTGTGATGGAGGCCCTCTTTTTTAAAGCTGAGGCCCCACACCGTCAACGGTCACTAATGGCAGAAGAATCAGCTGCCACCAACCGTCGCTTTCTGGATCGAGCCTACAAGTACCGCCCCGTTAAGGTGGTTGAGTTTGAACTTCCTCGCCAACAGTGTGTTGTCTACCTGGACCTGAAGCGGGATGAATGTGCAAATCTGTGCCCATCTGGCCGTGTTTATTCACAAGCCTTCCATTTAGGTGGCCAAGGATTCTTCCTCTCAGCACACTGTAACATGGATCAGCAGAGCTCTTTTCATTGCTTCGGGTTGTTCCTCGGAATGCAGGAAAAAGGGTCTGTCTCGTTCGCTGTTGACTACGAGTTTGCTGCCAGGTCGAAGCCAACAGAAGACTTCCAGAGCAAATACAAAGGCAACTACACATTCACCGGGGGCAAGGCAGTAGGTTACAGAAATCTGTTCGGCATACCATGGACTTCCTTCATGGCAGACGACAGCCTCTATTTCATCAACAGCATCCTACACCTGAGAGCAGAGCTTACGATTAGGCACTGACTTGCGAGTTAAGCTATGTCTTCTCTGAAAACTGTTGGCAAACATATCAGCCTTTCTGCGCCGGAAACTGCTGTATAATGTCCATTTCCTTCTCTAGGGGCTGACAGATTAGCAATACAGATGAGCTAACTTTTGTGTTTGTACTTTGTAGTGTGAGAAGGGGGAGTGGTTCATAAGACGAACAGATCTCCCATGTTCTGCCCAAATCGTGTCGATCAAAATTCAAAGCGAAAAATCCCTTGTAAAATGAATGTGCCTCCAACGTCTTATGCGTATCACTTTTGCAATCTTATTAAGAACAAAAAATGGCATCTGGCTCTCTTGAGTCTCTTCTTGTCAAACTCCAGGAGTCTAGGGCGTTTTCTCTGTTTTCAAATAGTTGAAAAGCGGTTTTGAATTTCGTTTCTTTGGTTGTTGTGGGTGACAACTCTGACAAGTACTATCGCGTCTTAAACACGAAGCAAGCTCGGATTTGTTATGTGACTCTTGCAAATGGAACAGGCGATATCGGGTTGAGGAAGATATCAGGCGACCCGTAGTCGAGGAAAAAGAATCACAAAAACCGAATACAAATTAGACTTGAGCCCCAAGCTTATTACATTCCATAATAAAAACCCGACCCAAACGTCCAACACGTTAAAGCGCCATATAAGGGCAAAACCGTCAACAACGAGTGATTTCGGGAGGTTTTTGTTCAATCGACCTATACGAGAAAGATTTCTTTATCGCCAGAGTGAGACCCGTAGTCGACGGAAAAAAAAAAAAAAAAAAAAAAAACCCCAAAATTCGAAGACTCGTAAAATTCAGACGTGAGCCCCAAGCTTATTACACATTCCATAAAAACCAACCCGACCCGAATTTTCAACACGCTAAACCGCCATACAGGGGCAAAACCGTCAATTCCAAAACACCTTCGTCTGACCAACGCTATCTATAAATTCCGAATATAAAGAAGGAAACAAAAAAAAAAGAGGAGAGAGAAAACAAAACACAAAGCCAAAGAGGCGAAAAACACAAAAGAGTCCCCAAAAACCACCGCCTACCGCCGGATCTAGGGTTTCTTCAAAAGGAAAGAGGAGAGAGAGAGAGAAAAAGAGTCGTATCGAAGAAGATGCCGAAGAATAAGGGAAAGGGAGGAAAGAACAGGAAGAGAGGTAAAAACGAAGCTGACGATGAGAAGAGAGAGCTTGTTTTTAAGGAAGATGGACAAGAGTATGCGCAGGTGATGCGTATGCTTGGTAACGGCCGTTGTGAGGCTCAGTGTATTGATGGAGCTAAGCGTCTTTGTCATATTCGTGGTAAGATGCATAAGAAGGTTTGGATCGCTGCCGGTGATATTATCCTCGTCGGTCTCCGTGATTATCAGGTCCGTCGTCGTTTTGATTTTATTGTAATAGGAAATATGGAAGGTGACGATATTACTTGATAATATCGAGAGATGTTATGGAGTAATATCGTATATATCGTAAGTATATATAGTAAGTATATATGTTTCTTGTGAAAATGTACGAAGCACATTTATGGTAAATTGTGTATTTAAGAATGTTGTATAACTTAGACGGTAAGACATCTACTTTGTACCTAATATAAATGGATTCAGATCCCCTGGAGTTATTTTTTCATAGAGTTGGTAGAGTTTATACGGAAAATATAATTGAAAATGTATTTATGAAAATAAAAGATAAATGCACTTGGTAGAGTTAATTTTCCATTTTAAATAAACTCTACCGTGTAGAGTTATTTTTCAACTTCAGGGGATCTCAATCCAATATAAATAGGTTTTGTGACATGAAATTTAGTTTGTTTCGTTGCCTTTGTTGTGAGTGATTCCCTTTGGTTGGAATCTATGAGGGGTGTAATTCGGGATGAAACTGAGATTTTTAATTGTTGTGATTGACAGGATGACAAGGCTGACGTTATCCTGAAGTACATGCCTGATGAAGCCAGGTTGCTCAAGGCTTATGGTGAGTTGCCAGAAACCACTAGGCTCAATGAGGGTATTAGTGCGATGGAAGACGAGGATGATGAAGGTGGCGAGGACTACATTGAGTTCGAGGATGAAGATATTGATAAGATTTAAGGAGTCCTAGTTCTCTAAAACCCAGCTTTGTTGCTGGTGAACCTTATATTTTTGTTATAATGTTTTCGAGCGTCAAAAATGTCGAGTGAGGAGCCAATTTGGGCAGGGTCGATGAGTAATTTACACCACATGGGCAAAAAGACCATCCACATTATTCAGTACAAAATAGGTGCATCAATTGCAAAAATATTAGCTCTGTAATACAATTCGTACATGTCTGTTTGAAATCTTTTCTAATCGCGCTACTGAAATATGAAAACCGATGGTTGCATGCAGAATACAGCAGCAATTTCCATCAGGTTTCTGTGGAATGAAAATAGGTGCATGCTCAATCCATAGCATGGGTGCTCTGAACAGACACCTCTCCAACTTTCGCATAAACTTATTCTATCTGCAAATCCAACATGCCTTGTTTCAAATCTCGTATACTCTCCCGTATTTCAGACTGAAATTTCTACCTGTCAAAGGGCAAATATCATAACAAATAAAGTCAAATCAGCTTCCAGCAGATCAATGATGCCAACAAAAACCAGAAACATGAAGCAAGCATGGATACAGACAGCAATCAACCATATCAAGGCATTTGGCCCATGGTTTATCACAAAATCGATTTACTTGTGGCTACATGCATGCTCTAACAGACAAGAATGCACTAGAATCAGCTGGTATTTCTCCCTTCTGAAATAAAAGAATTCAACCATATGGCTCTAGGCCTTGATCATAGAGTTAATGCACCGAGCAACTTCAGGGCAGAGTCATCAGTCATGCATGTAAGCACTACCCTTGATATAGCTCATCGGCATTCATATGATTAGAGTGCGTATAGACAAATCTAACAGAGACATCTTCGATATCACTTTTACCTGTCATTCACACCCATGCAAAGTTAAATGAAACAGGGCGGCCTGAGTTAGGATTCCAGGTGGTCGCAATCAATCCTAGCTACAGTATACTTGTTGGGCAAATACAATAATACCTGAAGGGTATACATCTAGTTAGTCACTAATCCATGAGACAGTAGTCTGTTCGTGATGACATGAATTCTGACTAAATTCGATGATCCACTGGTGTAGCACCAACAAGAATTTCATGCTCTACTTTCTTTGTGATCTAACACTTGCTTAGTTGCATCTATGAAGAAGCTGAAGCCTAAAGAGAAAGAAGCATTACATTTTCATTTGGATTCAACATCAAGAGGCTAGATGGAAACAGAAAATCTAACAAACCTAAAATCTAACAAAGATCAACCAGATGTACTTCAATTTACAAGGGTGAAAAAAATTCTAGTAATCTTCAGTTCTTAACACGCCCAAAACCACATAGAAACACCCCAACAGGAGCAATTAAAAGGTGAAGAGACCAAACCCATATCATATTAAAATTGCAAACGATTCATTTTGTGCCCAAACAAAAGAAGAAATGTGCATTAAATCTCAAGGGAGTCCTTATGAATAGATGAGAGCAAGTAAAAATTCAGTGTTGGAAAGCCAGCTATAAAGAGAGCTATTCACTGACTAAAGAACTACTAGAAGTCATTTGGACAATCACAGACAAGATGAACAAATACTAACGTTGCTCAAGTTCAAATTTAAGACTATGTTTGCCTGTTTGGCCAATTTGACCACTTGAGGTCATGAGGCTCACGTGCAACTTTTGCCAATTTTGGAAACCTACCATTTGTTTTTTGCTCAAACATATTAAGAACACCCATAATAATACCCCTAGGGGCTTCCACAAAATTTTGAGTTATTCTTGTTCCGGAACCATTTTGGGTCAAGCATCATGGATTAAAAACCTTCAGTTTTGTCCAATTTTGGCCATGTTGGCCACATTTTTCAAAGTATCTACATTTTCATCGAATATTACCGTGAACACCGTGGGAGTGCTCTTGATAAATTTAAGTGGCTAGTTCTCTCGTTTGGGGGTCTTTTAATTAACTTCGTCTTCCGTCATTATGGCTAGTGTCGGTTTTTTGGCTAATTTGAACACTTATTATAGGTTTTGAGCTCTAATATTTTGCCACAATACATAATATGACCCCTAGGCGCTACTACAAAAATTTGAGTCATTTTGGTTCTAATGCCATTTAAGGCCAAAAACTGTGGATTATATACTTCAATTTTGGCCTATTTTGACCACCTATTTTAAAGTAGCCAAATAATCTCAAAACATTACTCGAGACAACATCGGAATGCCGTTATCTAATATGAGTGCCAGTTTCCTGTCTAGGTAGTTCTTTAAGGGCATTCAACACACATCACGTAATGAGGCTAACGAGCGGCTTTTTGCCAATTTCGGGAACCCAGTAATCGTTTTTGGCTTCAATATTTTGAGAAACCCCATAATAATACACCAAAGGGCTTCCACAGAAATTTGAGCCGTTTTTGTTAGGTAGCCATTTTGGGCCAAAATCGTGGATTATAGCCTTCAATATTGTCCACTTTTCGCCATGTAGTCCACTTCTTTCAAAGTACCTATATTATTCTTCCAACATTACCGCAAACACAGTGGGAGTGCCCTGGATGAATTTAAGGGGCCGATTGTCCCGTTTCGCCTTTTGTCATTCGTTAAGGCTAGCGTGAGTTTTTGGCTGGGTTTTATCTTGTCCTATGGGAACTAGATATATAGAATTAGATTAAACTAGATAAAAATCCAAAGCCAAAGCAAAATGAGAGACTTATGCACCATGGGAATCTTGCAAGCTATGTAACGGGCTACAATCTCCATCAGCTTTTATGATTTCCAGCTTGAACTAGTATTTGGCCAATAAAAATGAAGTCTTAAAAACAGTACTTCCTTTGACAAAAAATCAAAGCACTGGAAGCAACAAACAGCAGAGTGAGTATGACTCCAAAAATATGTTTTCACTTTGCACGTCAATGAGGCCGAAATATAAGCGGGGAAGACATAAATTACGCATACGGCATACCCATACATTGAAACGAAGGTTATCTCAGATGTGACTCTCTATGTCCAACATATAAGGACAAATAGTTTTAGCATCATAAAAGTTACTATCTTATGGCAAAAAGCTTACACTAGTTAATACAAGCTCCAAATCAGACAAGGGTGGACTCACGCACTCTTTGATCAGCAATGTTATGTGGTTTGTTTCTAGCCACCACAACGAAGACCAACCCGATAAACCAATTATTTTAGTCAATTAGTTTACTTTCATCCGTTGTTTTCTTGTCAATCAATAACAGAGACAATATTTACTAGATATAGATAAAGCATTTACAAAAAGTGACAAGATTTTACAGAACTTCAAACACCAAGAAAATGACATAGTAAGCCGACGAGCTTAAAATTCAGTTCACATTAAACTTCAAACTCATTCTGAGCCCAACAAAAAGTTTGCGTCTTGAGTCTCAAGGAAACCATTAGAGTTTGAGTAACCACTACACTTTCCTTGCAAAATTGATGAACAGACAAAAGCAAACAAAACCCCAAAGTTGAAAATTTCAGCTAAGAGCTGTTCACTGAATCAATCACTACTAGCATGCCAAATAAAATAGCACAAGGGTTAAAAGTACCTGAACTGTAATCATCTGAGCTTTTCCTTTCCAGTTGCCTTCTCAGTAGCTTCCCTAATTTTGTCAACATACCCTTCAATTGGAGGAGTTAATGTTGCCATGTAGCGGTTTGCTGGGAACGGGGTGAGATCAGGGATCATTGCAGCAGCTTTCAAATGGTCAGGCAAAGCCTCAATGGCCTCTTTCTTCAACCTCAAAAGGGTAGTCTCAGCCTTTTGCCTGGCCCGGTGCTTTCTCATCAAAACCCTACTATACTCCTTGGCAAGTCGGCGTCCATCTTCAACAGTCAGCTGATATTTTGGAAGAGCATCAGCATCAACTATACCCAAAGAAATGAAATCCAAACCAGGGGTACCAATAATACTCGGTTTCTCAAAGCCAGTTCCCTCATCGGCTTGCTTCTTCAATATCGCCATCTCCCTCTGCCTCTCTTTGCTAATAAGCCCCAATTTCTCACGCTCAGCCTCACGCGCCTTTTGTTTAGGCTTCAGGAACCTCATTGGCGTTGGGGCAGTCAAACACTTGTTAGCCATTTCTTCAAGCTCACCAACCAGTCCGGTCTTGCGATATCCACCACCACCAGAAGGTGCTCCCCCTTTCTTTGCACCAGTTTTCGACTTCTTCAAAGTCTGTGCAGCCTTAATTTTCGCTTTCCCTTTCGCAGTACCACTCACTAAACATCTCTGTAGCAGCTGGTGGCTAAGGTTTTCGACACTCGTATTAGAACTAGTTAATCTTTTGATCCCAAAAACCCTAAACATCCTTCTCCGATACTCTAATCTTACTTGTGGCAACCTGAATTCACACATTACACAAAAACAAATTTACGGGTTCGAAAATTGAAAGTTCGAAACTTTATCAATCTCTCACATACCCACAAATCAAAAATCAACATTTACAATCAAATCATCATAAAAACTGAAATCCCAAATCACATACAACAAGATTTTGATGGGAAATGTCAAAAATTGAAATCTTATGAATCAAACCGACATCATATATTCCAATATTAACCCAATTCCACATTTCTCAGATCAAAATGCTGAATATTTGTAAATGCAAATCATAGAATAAGACTAACCCATGTCAATTAAAATGATAAAAATACCCAAACTGATGAAATAATCGAACGATTTGCGTTAATTTCCCGAGTTTAGAAGGATAAAAAACAAATGTAAGAAATTAAACAAAGTACGCAACGGTTAAAAATTACCTGGAGGTTGAAACTGTTAAACCCCAGCAAAAACCTCTCCCCAGAAAAACACACTGTTTAGCAACAAGAAGATGTGAAGTTGACGGAAATGTTTTCGGGTTTTATTTTGTTATTTTGAGGGTGCAGAGTTTATAGCCCAGTTAAAACCCAAGTCCAAGTTTGTGGGTATTTGTTGTCCAAGGGTTGTATTGTGGGATGTGAAATGGTTCGAGAATACGAGAATTCCAACCCGATATAATTTTACGGGAATGTGACTTTTTTCACCATAATGTTGTCAACTTTTCATAGTCACTCAATTCGGGTCAATATCTAAAAATATTTCATATCGTACAATTACTGGCCATGTTTTATGCAACATAGTATCGTGACTGATGTACATTCGTCTTTGTTAGAGATTTAGTTCACTCGATCATTCACAATCGACTCAAATCCAAGGATTACTAGTTCTTTTTGCGTAAGTCTTCCACGACACAGGCTAATAGCTTGCAGTCGCGCAGTGTTGGGGCAGACAAGGATAAAAGCTCTCTTCAGCTATAAGCTCAATGCTTAGGCCGAATGTACGAATGGTCGACTGATATTGTCTGATATTCTTGCATTTAGGAAAAAAATGGGCATATCATACAATTCAGCTTTATATTGCTGCACATTCCAGTTGCACAACCATAACAAAAAAAATAGGACTGGATTTTGAGGCACATGAAAAACTGGATATACGCACATCATTATTCCAAATATACTAAAAATGGATCATTATAGAAATTGGAATACAGGCAACTCTATGGTGTATATTACAACATGGCTAGAGACCAAATCGGCTTAGCGTAGAATGTTGCTACTGAAAAGTAGTTGGTTGGATGTCGGCTTATTCAGTTCCTGCGATTTTCTTCTTCAACGATTCAATGTCTTCAGCTAGCTCCTTTCTACTTGTCTGGATAACATAAACGAAGTGTCACCACCAGTTTGTTTACCCCATTACGATCAAACAATGAGTTAGAGATCGAGGTATCACTGATCACGGAAAGAGGATATATAATGGTTCTTGACAAACTGCCATTACACCCGAAAATGGAACCATTATATATGCACTTTCTTGAAGAGCTATTACCCTCAAACAGCACTAGAGGTTCAACAAATATGCAGAAGTGAACAGGAATGTTACCTTGAAAAGAAGGTACCGGTAAACAAACCATCCTGAGTACCCGAGACCAACCAATTCCATGATCTTTGGTAGCTGATGACAATAGCAATGTAAAAACGGATCAGACATAAATTCACTAAAGCCATCAATATACGCAATCTGCTAAGTTCTTTCGAAGCCTTTATATCGATTAAAGTTATATTCAGGTACAATGGTATATCGGTTAACACTAAATCAATAGAAGAAATCGATATTAGAAGCAGTAACATACCAAAGGGACTGAATTGATAGCACCAACAAGAATGGAAGATAGCCAAACTGCTACAATGGCTCCACCACCATATAGGAGGACTGTGGACTTATTCTCAACATTATCCCACTGCAGCAAAACAAGTAAAAAGTGAGGATTCACGTTTTGCCATAATGCATGAAACCGGAAACAGTCTGTCACGTCCGAAACACAGTCTGTCATCATCTAATGTCATAGCCATAGCACGTAGGTCATAGCCTTAAACTTGCCTTCTCTTTCAGGTCATCAAATAATTCACCAGCATCAACTGAAGTCGATGTCTCTTCTGTCGAGGAGGCCTTGACTTGAAGTGAAGAAAACCTCTTTGACTCTGTGGAGATATAAACATCACAGATAATGAGCACCAACACAAAGCAGAACCATTTTTAGTGAAATATGCTAAAACCTCAACCTCTTGTGAGTCAAGACCCGAAAAAAGACGAGAACGATGGAGCATCTCATTGAGTTGTGCTTCATAAAGCTTGTCATCATTGAGCCGTGAAGCATGCATTACCCAATAAAATTGGGAAGGGTACTTTCCGCTTCTTTGTTAAAAAAAGAAGAAAAGAAAAATATAAACTTGACTATATTGCAAAATTAATGTTGTTTAATCTCTATGATTTATCTTAGGCTAGATCAAAATTAAACGAGTGTTCAACAACATTGTGATTCATCAAATAATTCCACATTGTTGAATGATCAGGATGCCACAATGACAACACAATACGGCAAAGAGCAATTTGCTTTAGTGTTAATTAGCTATAGTATGGAGTTTGGGATCTTCACAACTTTAGACTTTCTAAATGCTGCCCCAACTAAAAATCTCGATAGTTGATAGGGAGAGTGTACGAAATACCCAAGGATGACGGATTGACAGTAACCTCATAAGAAAGTTACTCAACAGAAAGTTTAGCATAGCTTGTAAATATCATGGAAACTTGACATACAGGTGAAGGAGACCCAAAGGACTCTTAAATCACAGCACGGGGTTCCTCCATATAATCTACTTCAGACCCAAATGTAGGACTAGATACCTAATTCAGGACACACCTGAAACCGAAAAATAAGGGATTGGGTACAACCTAGACTAGATTATTTGCTGGATTCCAAATGTATTGTTAACAAGAAAGTCAAGCAAGCTACTCTTCTATTCCTGATTGCGGAACTTCATAGGCTTATAGGCATCCTATCTCACATTTACGAACATGCTTGTAGACTAAGCAACATTAACAACCAACTTCAATGGGATACTATCTTAGAAACTCGATATAGAATTAGGTTATTACTTCTTACTCTTTTTAAGTAGTAAAGCTTAAACACTCCCTACTAGGATGAGCTAGAGATGCATAATTCTACCTCTACCCACATCAAGTCAAGAAGAGCCCCATCCAAGGCATTGGTAATTCGATAATTCATCGAAGAACCAAAAAGATTCTTCAACCCACATTGCATACAAAGTGACCGGAACTAGCATTTCGACATCCTCATACTACTTTAACCCCCTCCCCCCCCCCCAAATGGTTCAAGAGGGAGTCTACAAATTCGACACCCCGAACAACCTTACCAACTACGATAGCATTCTAACAACAGCTTGGTTGATACTTTCTTTACAACTATGGGTTCCTTCAAACAACATCTCATAGTCACAAGTCCTATCATTCAGTATCGTATCGATAACTCGAACTTACATACTCATAAACCCTCTCCATTGAAGAAGAGTAATTCAACAATCACTCAAAATTGTCCAGCTACAATACTACAACAATTACAACACTACAATCAGCTAGCTTGAACAACACTATACTACAAATTAGCAGCTCAATTCAAACTATTTGATCCTCTTCTACTCTATAACAGCAATATGAGAAGAACCCAGAATCCATAAAACCTCAAAAATAAGTAAATTCAAACAAAACAAAAGAATCCCAATTCAATTCAAAATTAAACAAGAACAATTAAAACCCAATTCATCATAAACCTAAAAGCTGAGCTTAGCTTAACATTTACGCTAAAGTGTTCGACGAAATGCCAGAAAGAGAAATTACCAGCAGAAATCCTCAATGAGGGAGCAGAGGAGCGAGCAGGGAGGAAAGGCATTGCTAAAAAGGGAGAAACTTGGTTAGTGGGGACACGTGGCAGCAACCCAGTTGTTGCAGCCGCCATTGATGATGATGTTCCTGCAAATGTTGCTGCCATTTTCGCCCCCTTTTTCTTTTCTTTACTTCTTCAGAATTAGGGAAACTTTCTCCAGAAGATTGTGTGTTGAATTAAGTTTTATGAAATTTTTTTGGGGCAAAATTTTGTTAAAAGTTGGAGCTTTTTTCAGTTTGGTTTTCGACCATTCGTAGCATATCTAAACGGATGTTTTTCTCTGTTTTACAAAGGTTCAGTTTTTGAGTGACACGTGGACTTTTAAAGCCACCTCATTGGCTGCTTCTCTATCTCTACATCCACGTTGACATCCATGAAAGTACAACACTTCGGAGTTTGAGTTAGTTCAGTCTCTAAACTCTCTATAACTATGAACACTTGGTTAAGTTGATATCGAAATGCAACTCGCTTAGTTTAAGGTAGAGTGGTCAAGTTATTATTATTGGATTAAAGAATACAGATTGTGGCATGAGTGTGTGATCGCGTTTAATATAAAGTATTTACAAAATAAAGTGTTACTCATTTGACGATTTGAGAGAAATTCAAACCAAACGTTAACAATTCATGTGAACGAAAAGTAATACAGAAAAAACGGTTTATAGAGGCAGTAGGCCGTAGCCCTTTAGAAGAAAAACACTAATATATCCCTTTCTAAGCAAAGATTGAACATAAACTATGGTCGGAGTACCTCTTAATAATTAAGATGACACCAAAATCAGTATCATCCTATAACGCCTTATCAGATTCCCGCAAAACGAATCAGGAATCACCTACACCACCACAATCACCTACCCACAAGAATCAAAATAAGAAAAACATACATCATCAACTAGACAACTCCTATACCTACGATAATATTTTCATTTCATACACAATATTAGTATATGGTACTCTAATCTCCAAAAGTATATAATACACCTCCAAACAACCATAACACAACCAAAAGAAAAAAACTCTTAATAAACATATTCTTACAATTGGTTGGCAATTTATGTCCGTATTCTTCGGTGACTAAGAGTCAAGAATAAAAACCAAACCAACTTTTTTGAACAACTCAATAAAAACACACACTTCATTCTCCCCCTCATTCTTCTCTGGTTTTGCCAGTCTAGCATGCCCCCTCTTTTTCTCTACGTAAATATTCTTACTCACCCATCAAAAACTTGTACAACACATTATTTTTCTCCCCATTTGTCACATTTTTCCATCATCCATCCTTTCTTTCCCTCTTTTCTAGCTTCTCCTTTCCATTCTCATCATATCGCGTCAACTAACTACACGTCCAAAACCATATATCAGTAACAAATCGACGTATACACAACGTTATTTTCTCTTATTCTAGTGTTACGGTAATCACATTAGTGGTTGTTTGGAAGGCATTTTTGTAGGATCCTAGGATGTGAGAAGCAATGTGGGCAAGATCTTGATGGGTTCAAATTCCAACAAAAGCCGGTATGCAATAATTACTAGTATATGGTTTATGATCTTTAATATATCATGTTTTATTACAACATCTTATTCCTTGCCCATACTAAGCAATAATAATACAACCCACATTGATCCTAGTTCCTTAGATGATTATCTCTACACATATATTTTGAAGTCGATATCGAAGAGTAGGCCTCACACGGGTGTTTTGGAAAACGTAACGCTCCCATTGAATTTTTCGGGCATGGAGGTGTCGATTGTGAGGCTAAGGAGTAGTACAATGTGGGCTAAAGGCGCTAACTTTAGTACATTTGATATTCCACCTAAGGTGATCGCATTTCCATACGTGAAAAGACTAGCAATCATGTATGAAAACTTCGGAAATTTGTCATCTCAATATTATGAGTTACCAGGGTACACAATTGTGAGTTCGATCCTTGGTTTTGCGGCATACAATGCAACGGATTTGAGTCCGAAAATTAGCCCTCAAAGGGTTAATTTCAGCGTATCAGGGAAGCCAATTACACTCACATTTCCTGATGATCAAGTGAAGATACCTCAAGGAAAAAATGTGAAGCTTGTAAAATGTGTTAGGTTTGATCCAATTAATGGTCTTGTTGTGCTAAGCAATATGATTAGGCCTAATGTGTGCATTGCGCGCGCATTAGGCCAATTTGCTTTAGCTATACCAGGAGAAATTCTTCAAAATTCACCACCTACACGTCCTCATTGGACGTCTAAGGATCGAAAAGGAAGAAAAATCGCGGTATGGAAAGGTTGGTTGATAGGATTCGGAGCTGCACTTGTTGCACTTATGTTGCTGGTTTCGGGTTCTGTACTTTGTTACAAGACATACGTGTTCAAGAAGATTGCGAAAATGGAAAAGAAATCGGAGAAGAGTGAATGTCTCGATACGAGATGGATTGGTACTAGTAAGATGCCTGCTGCTCCTGTGACTAGAACTCAGGCTGTGCTTGAGAATGACTTTGCTCCTTGAGAAAACAGTAAAAAAAAATCAAAGTTCAGTTAAATAGTCAATTACCCTGTTTACTTTTTGTTTGATTTACCAGTTTAGGTTAAATATAATATAGGTAGGTTAGTTTTATGAGTGTACAATATCGATGTATGTGATGATAATACGTGCTGTAAATTTTGTTGCAAGAAAGAAGTATTCATTCGATCGTTTCATGTGAAATTCTTAAGAATGCCCTCTGTAAAGTTGTTTACAAAGAAAAGATCGACTCATCGAATGAGCTAATAATTTGTACAGTTGATAATACTCAGATTCTTTATTTTGTATGTTGTCCAACTATTTATAGGAGTAGCTTGTAACTGACTCAATTAATGAAAACTGACATAAAGAATGTTAAGATATCCAAGTTGGTGAAACTAATCCATCATTTCGAGCTTCATACATTGAGAATCTTACTTGACATAATCAGAAAAGAGACAGCTAGCTACTAATCCTCATTAAAAACGTTATTTAAAAATGTCGAATGATAGAGGTCTAATGTTTAAACACATAATAACGTACATGATTATGACCCTTTTCCGAGGGTCATAGGTCTAGGAGGTTAAGAGGGCTTAAGGAATCATCCAATGGGGTGGAGATGGCAGAGGCGGCGAAGCGGGAAAGGGGGGTCAAAGATGGACTCATTGAGAATGGCTAAGGTGACAAACTTATTAGCAGCTTCAGTAGCATGAATGCCATCCCAGCTTACATAATTTTCAGGGTCTGAACAAGCTGTTGCTGTCAATTTGGTGCCATTTGTGACCTTAGTGTTCCCACAATACACCTGAGGATTGAAGTTGTATGGGTTACCTCCTTCTCCACAGCATGCTTTTGTTCCGTACTTCAGACCTGTTCAAGTACATTATCAAGGACATTGCACATAACATTCGATTTTTCACTAAAATCGCGCATAGTCACAGTCCAAATTATTATTGACAGGGAGGATTATAATGTCAGTGTGATCAGGAGGAAGCTATATATGGCTGTCATGATTGGATATCTGATTATAGCGATTCATATTAGCTGACCTCAAAATCATATTTGGTATAAGAATTCGACAAGTTGGCTTGTTTTTTCAAATTCTAAAATATGGAATGCATGACGAATATCTCTGACATTATTAAGTCTTCCTAATGATTAAGATCACCAAATGTCATAACAGCATAGGTCATAATAAGATTCCAAAAAAAACTTCTCACTTTTGTCCTAATCAATAATGCTTAGGATGTTACGAACTTACGGCCACCTAGAGGTATCGAATTTGAGTATCACTCTCGAAAATGAATAAAATTCAAATGCCAAGACATTAGAAGTTTACCATGAGAAGTGGGATGCTGGAATAGGTCAAGTAACACAGAGTGAGTGTCCACATAAATAACAGAAGCATCAGGAAGATCTGCTCTGGTTTGTTCATGTGCCTTCTTAAGCAGATTATTGTAATCTTTCACTGCGTTGTTGTAGGAGATCATGCAACCAAACTCGTCGATATCAGAACTGTTATGTGGTAGCTCAACCAAGAATGCTGGGTAGCAGCCAATTGGTGCTAGATTCAGCACCCAAAATCTTCTCCCTCCTAGACTATATACTTCCTGTTATATGATCATTTCACCAATATTTGACAACATTGTTAGTACGTCAGTAACACAATACCAAAACGGAAATTAAAGTGTCTTAAAACGAATTACCATGAAACGTGGTAGACACGTGTACATGCGCTAAGTCCCACGATAATTTGATGTGAGATGGTCTTACTTAAAATTAGCTGTAAGAGAAAGTGTAGTAATTGCATGGAATGGACTTTAATTTGTGCAATGGCCCTAAGTTATTATGATAGGTTCACCCACTATGTAAAAGATGGTCCTTTTTTATATCGGCCGAAATAAGGAGCAAGGTTGACCCAGGGATTAGCTGTTGTTGCCGATGTACCAATAAAAAGAGTATATGGACTGACCTTTATGGTAGCAGCAATCTGAGAAATTACTTGAGGTACGAACTGCATCACACCACTAATACCAAGGGCAGCTAGATTCCCAGTGAAGTCATTTTGACCAATATAGAATGTGTAAAGGGCTTTGCCAAATATATCCACAGAAGGAAGTGGTGTTGGTACTAGTAAAGTAGCAAATCAACAAAGTATCAGTCGATCTTTTAGTGTTAAAAAAGGATTCGGGGTCGGGTAACATTAATACAGAAGATCATAGTGGTCGAACATTTAATCTTACCCTTGTGAGTAGAGTTAGATTGAAGATCAAGTACTTTAGATTGGAATTCCTTCATTTGGTTAAGCTGAATGGCAAGGGAGAAAGGACTAACACCAGTAACAAACAAGGAAGTGGTAGGCAGCCTCACTGAAGATGCTGCTGTTGCATAATTTGCCCCATGTCTGTAGTCCGCTCCAATTGACTTCAAGTATGGGCTTAGAAACGGTATCCCAATACCCTGTGCTAATCATTATAAACGTACTCGTGTTAGATACTCGACACTTAGATATACTTACACACTAATGATCAAACCTTCATTTTTGTGCGTTTTTAAAGTACTCGTGTCGGATACTTACTATTTAAAGTTGGAGTAGCTTACCTAAGAAATCAACAATGACCCTTCCATCAGAAGCTCTACCAGCAGGTTTCTTAAAGAATGTCATTCCATTGGGTGGTCCCTCAGTTGGGAATGCAGCAAAGAACCCTCCAGTGTCAGTGTTAGAGTCACCAAAGTTGAATATCCCCTGTATATCACATGTACAATCACACAACTGACCAAAATTCGCCACCGTCGCCGCCACCATCAACACCACCACCACCACCAGGCAACCCATCTATGATTTATCTATCCAAATTCAGAAATACTTCAATTATAAGTTAAATTGTAGTAAAATGGACCAAATGCTAACATTTATACACCTTTTTGTACTGTTAGGGAATAATATGACTGTGAATATGCTTTGTCATATCTGCTGCACGCCTGCATTTTATCTTATCTTTAGATTTGTTACTTTTTTTGTGTGTTTGTGAAGGACCACGGGAAAAATTAACAGCGTGATGTTTGTCACAGGTCCTGCGAAAGGTGTGATCTTGGACATGTCTCAAATAATTTTCCTGTTTTTTCTCAATCACGCTTAGTTTATATAAATATCATATAGTTCCTGGAATATTTGCATCATTCAATCTTCAATGTGCATTCTGGAGATATGCAAAATCTTGGCTTATAAATTTAATGAATGTTGGATTATTATAAATTCACAATCGTGTATATTTAGCCAGATATTTTGGAAGACAGCCCTGTAAAATTGTCCAGCAAAACTGCATGAGCATTTTACTATTTAAGGGTTTGTTTAGGTGCAATTTGAAAGAGTGATATTTACACTTTCCTTAGTAAATATATGTACTGTAGTGCATCCTTCCATTAATGTCATGCTACACATAAACTGTTCCACATCAGTATATAAGTACATATGTGTGATATGTCTGTTGTAGACTGGTTTATGTGTACAATGTGCGTATAACACTGTATTTGCGTTACTATTTTAAAGTTGAAACACTCCTCTTTTTGGGTTTGTTTTCATGTCGAAACTTAATTACTATAAGCACTTTTTCCCCCTCTCTAGTAGCTCTTGCATGTTAGTGACTAATACTCCGTAAGTCCTTGAACATTAGTCCATTACACAAATGATTCATGCACCTTACACTTGAGCATACATTTCACGTTATAACTTAGCCACTTAGGGACATTTCACTTCTGGCTAGGGTTCCAAACTTCCAATCTATTCCTATGTTTTGTAATACTTTATACTTGAACATAGATAATTTCCCGTTTTTCTAAAATTTCATGTTCAAATTGTTCTTCGATGACATAAGATTAACATGACCTCTACGCAATGTTTATCGGTTTATGATCACTAGTATAATTATATGACACTTTACGCCATTACATATTGCAAGCGTCATCTTAGACTAGGATCACCTCACTCCCACTAAGCATCCTACCATCCATGACTAAGCCAAGCCCGCCAAGCCAATCAATGGCTTGGGGATTAGAAAGGTCCACACGGTAAGTCGATGACACGGATTAAAGGCATTACACTTGTGACTTGTGAGAGAGAATTGTGAAGCTGAAGCAATCTGGGCCCATCGATACGCATTAAAGGCCCAAATAGTAACTGGGCCGGGTGGTGGCGGCCCACGATTAGTCAACAAAAACTGCTAATACCGTACGGATTACAGTACATAATACGAGGGTATACGTACTCTATACTCATCTCATGTCCTCCGTACTTCTTCACATCCAGCTCAAAAAGTCGAGGGCATTTCTGGAAAATCACTTGTTTAATTCAACCGTTTAGGAAAAATCGAAGAACTAAAAAGAAAATTGAAAAAATGGTGAAATTCCAAATCGAAAGATTCCTCTTCAAACAAAAAAAAAAGAAAAAAAAAAAGGGAAAATGGAGATCTGTGAGATCTGATGAGGAGGAAAGAGAGTGGAAGGAACGTACACACCCCCTACTTTCTCATTTGCTTCGGGTCCACGTCAAATTATGGGACCCACCCTTCGTTGCGTGGTACACTCTGTCTTTGCTCGACACGTCATCGTGTGTGTTTGAAACCGCCGCGTTTGTTAGTTTGTGATTATGTGACTATAAACTAAATTAATGTTCCGAAAAAGAATGCTACCACGTCAGCCTACCTAAGCCTTTTTCTCAAGGTAGGAAATATCCCCAAGATATTTAGTTAACTTGTATTTTCAATTCATTTCATTTCATATGGAGGATTTAGGCCTTATGCGATTGAACTGCATTTTTCTGATCTTATTTGATTTGGTTTGAATTAAACTGATCTGATTTGATTTGATTTGAACTGAATTTATTAATTAACTGCATTTAGACGAATTAATAACTAGAAGTAGACTAGATTTATTTATTGTTATTTGGATAATTCTGATTTGATTTGAATAATACTGTTTAATTAGTTGAATTACACAGAGCTTTACATTCTTAAATAAAATTTATTTTAAACAGGTACGTAGTGAGAGGCAAAAAGATTTCCCTAATGTCGGATGTAACCCATAAGCCGATACAAAGGGGGAAGAGAAAAGAAAGATAACAACGGAAAAAGTCAAGATCAGCTCAATGATGTAGTGGTTTTTCGGGTTGAGAGTAGTGGCCCCCGAAGACTCGAGGATAAAGGATAACAAAACCAAAGTCCTCACAGTCCCACCCAAAACTTCTACACCATTCTTAGATAATTTAAAATGTAAAATAAATGAAGCTATACTACCATTTACTCGTAAATCCAGCCACTTGCATTTTAAAACTTGGCAAACCACACAAACAAACACGTAATCTACCCTAACCTTGAAACTATACTACCATTTACTCGTTTTTATGGAGTACTCCGTATAAGTTACTGTCATACTCTATTCATATTGAACCAATAATAATACTGACTTCATAAAACGTCTCAACTAAGTAGCTAAAAGGCCGTACTTTAATCACATACTATAATAGAGCCAACAATTGAGCAAATAATTAGTACTAATTGTTGGCAAGTGATTTGCCAATTTGGCCATAACAATTGAGCAACGACACGACGCAAGAGTAGTAGTAGGATGTGAGCTAGCACGAAGCTAATCATTTGGTAAGCAAGCGCATAAGTTTTCATAACGGCCTAAAAGCGGCCAATCCCGGATGCCAAAAGCCCAATTCCAATTCAATTTAATTTATTTTAGGATTACTTTGTTTTTATTTTCCAATTAATAAATGTAACAAAAATGCCATAAAATTCCAAGTAAGCCACGTGACATGGGTGGACTTTGTTACGCTGGCCCCTCATCCCACAAATACCAAGATGGGTTTAAGGACGCGTAGATCGAGTTAGCATCCTCCACGTGTACGGTTATTCTGTTGATAGCAATTAAGCAATACTTTACTCTTCCCAAGGAGTTTTGGTCCACCTCAATGCCAACTCATCAATATGATAATTTATGGATCATGATAGGAATGATGTTCAACTCGCACAATAGTAAATCGAAATAACAAATTATAAGTTCTACGGAGTACTTATAATTTTAAAGTTATTGTTAAGGTATTTGTATATTATGAACGAGCCTAGGCGACACCCGCATTAAGAAGAGATAGTGCACTTTATAGGTTCAAGGGGGTTGGCACTTCAACAATATTAAACTAATGATTGAGTCTTACCATCGGTTTAGGCTTTTGGTTGACTTGGTTATTTACAGTTCTCGCCTAATTATAAAGGGTAACTATATATTCAACATGATCCTTGATTTATATACATATATATATTGTACTCTGTGGTGAATTTAAACGACATATTTCCCGTTGTCCCTATATTAATGTTTTGGTGAAAATGACTAAACCACCATTTAAAATGGAAATTCTAAGAAATTTTTGTTATTTAATTAGCATCCTCCATAATTTGTCGAAAGTAACAATTAAAATGAGAAATTGTCTTCGAATCGTAGGAAATACTTTTGCAGTGCTTATAACATGTTTTAAGGAGCACAAGAAGCTTGGTAGTAATCTTCACAATAGATGAGTGGGGACCATGCTCCTTGCTGTATGGTATAATTTGCGATACTTTTGAAGTCACAGAAACAAAAACTCAAAAAGCGAATGAAAATTACGTAGGAAAAAACCAGAAAAGCGCAAATAAAAAGGACTTACGGTGACGTACAAAGTATCAAAATACGTATAGAGAGAGAGGGGTAGTCATCACTCAACCCACACCTACTAACACGTGTATGATGACGTGGAATGTTTGCTTGGCGCCCCCCCAAATCTCCCTCTCTTCACAGCTCCCATCCCTCATTTTTCTCTCTCCTCCATTTCATTTTCTTTCTCTCTCTAACCTTTTTGTCGACCCAACAATGCTGTGTGGTTTTTAGTCTGAATTTCACGTCCTAAAAACATCACCACATTCTTCACAAAAAAAATTGTCCATTTCTCGACAGCGTGTCTCATACGTTCCATTCAATTTTCAACTTCAAAGGTACTCCCTTATTTTTCTTTATTGTTAACTCGTATTTGTGACAGATTTTCGCCTATTCGTAAACTCCTGTTGCACACACTAGTAATTGTCCGCAACGATTACACTTAAAACTTCATCCGTAAAACAATACTCCAGTGATTATGTATTTCCGATCAGTGTAAGGGGGAAAAGGGTAGAGACGCGCGGCTTAAACGGCGTCGTACAATTTTGTTTTTGTTAGAGTGTCAAAATCATTGCTTTCTACTCCGTATCTTTTATTCTTTTTATTTGTTTGGCATTTAAGTGATTTTTTTTTGGAATTTTAATTTATTTAAATTTAAAAGTAACGAAATTATTTTGTAATTTTTGTGAGGATAGGGTAGTTTTGTCATTTCGAGGTAGAGGTGTACCTGCCGTGTCACTCATGTTTTGTCAGTGTTTGTTACTTTGTGTGCTGTGCCAGCTCGTGTAATGACAATTATACCCCTCTTATTTTCCCCCAACCCATTTAAATTTAATTAATTTGACTAAAATTAAAATTAATAAATAATTAGATTTAATTACCTGGACTGCTTTTTCTCAGTGGGGGAATTAACCTAATTGTGAAGTTTCAATCATGTGCGTATAGATCTAATTCCATCTTATTATTATTATGGAGTAATTAATTATGTGATCTGTGCTAAGACAATTCAGTAATAATTAAAAGATTTTTAAACTTAATTATCAAGTGATTATTAGTTGGGATACTTAGATCTAATTGTGATTAATGTTCAAAGATTTTAAGCTGCTTAATTAATTATTTTTAAGTTTGATCATGTAAAAATGATGAAGAATTAGTCCAAATTTTGCTAATTATTGTTTGTTTGGTATATATAATAATAATGATATAGTTTGATTCGATGCTGAATAAAATTAATTAATTAATTTTGTACCTAACTAATATCAACCTGCTGGTTTTTTCTGACAGTTGGGCTTTTGGGGAATTTGCAGGTTCAGTTTGGTATAATTGAGTTGATTGACATAAAAATAAATTCTGGGATTGTGTACATTTTAGTAGATTGTAGATATGGGTGGAAGCGATGACGGGAAATCGCCGAAATCGGAGAAATTATCTCCACCTGCACCTGCACCTGCACCTGGAACTGTAAGAAGCTTGATAATTCATGAATTTTGTACTTTTTGATTTGTTGGTCGTCATGATTCACTTGTTTTAAAGAAGAATTGTGCTATGTGTATGTAGATATTATTAACTAAGACGGTTACAGATGACGATTCATGTTAGCCGACCCCAGATCATTTTGGGAATACGGCTTGGTTGTGGTTGTTGTTGTTGTATACTCGTATGTAAATGTCATTAGTAAGATCGTGTGTGTGTTTTAGACTTGCTTTTGAAGCTTCAAAGCTTTGATCTTGCTTTGATCTTGCTTTGAAGCTTGTCTCATGCAACCAAACTTAATTGTGAAGCTTGGTTTATGAAAATTTTGGAGGGTCAAATTTGTACATATTTGCGATTTCGTGTGGTTATTTGTCCCTATACTTTGGATCTAGATACAATGATTTTTGATGTTGGGATCATGTGATGGATTTTAGTCTTATACCTGTGGATTTACAGGAGCAAAGTAATGGTCAGGCTTATCCAGATTGGGCAGCCATGCAGGTTTGTTATCGAACTGTGTACCATGATGATCTTCTTTTTTTTTTCATCATTTTGGATTTCGAATCAATGTTGTTTCTGAAGTTGTAAAACTGGCTTTGTTGACATTATAATAGGCGTATTATGGCCCTAGAGTTGCCATGCCACCATCTTACAACCCAGCAGCAGTTGCATCTGGACACCCTCCTCCCCCTTATATGTGGGGACCACAGGTAACTATTATACTTCATGAAATGGAAGACGGCTTTACTGATTTGTGCCGTGAGAGTTCATGAACTTGATCACTGTACATGGTCTGAGCTATAGAATGTGAATTGAATATCTGGCATGGTTTGTAATGTGTTTCTAAGATCTTCTCTGTGCCGTTTTTGTGTTTGTCAGCCTATGATGTCACCTTATGGCACTCCTTATGCTGCAATCTATGCCCCTGGAGGAGTTTATCCGCACCCTACAGTCCCACTTGTAAGTTCTCATTTGTAGTGTCATTCCTGGTTTAATATTACTCCGTAAATGGAAGAGATTGTCAGATTTTTAAGTCTTCTACCATACTGAGCGTATCTTAGGACCAATTTCGGTTATGCAAAAACTGTTCTGCTTAAACCATTTAAACTTACAAGTTTCTAAAACGTTCTTTTGACTTTTGGAAACCTATTATGCCGTGTAATTTGCATCCTCGGAAAATGGGAAGGCTTTAATGTCTCTGTTTCCTTTCTTCTCTTATAGGGGACACCTACAAATGGCCAAGTAGTGTCTGTTGTCAGTGAACCTCCGGTAAGTGAAGTTTGAACTTAAACGTTGCTGTAACGTGCAAATTTGAAATGGTTTTCTGAAGTATGATACAAAAGTTGCACTAAAACTCTATTGATTTGTTTACCAGGCTGCTATCCCTTTGAGCATTGACACACCTGTTAAGTCATCTGGAAATTCTGACAAAGGTTTAATGAAGAAGCTGAAGGGGTTTGATGGCCTTGCAATGTCAATTGGCAATGGCAATAGCAATGACAATGTCAATGTTAAGGTCGAGGGTAGTGCGGAGAACAAGCTGTCACAGAGGTATGCAACACAGCTCCATCTGAATATTCGATGATGTAATTTTATTATCCTAGGCAAGTTATAGATAATTTTCTGAATTTCATTTTTTCCTTTTAATTAAACCCGGAGGACCTTAATAATATTCATACTTATTATGCTTGCAGTACTGAAACGGAAGGTTCTAGCGATGGAAGTGATGGGGACAATGAAGAAGTAAGGGATATGGTCAATTTTCTTGTGGTCAATGGCTCCTTTTGCAAGCATGAAATTTTTAGTGTTCTTGAGTTTTGAATTTGTGCTGTTGTTACAGGCTAATAAAAATAAGAGGAAAAGAAGCCGAGAAGATACATCGACTGATGGTAAGATATTCCAATTATTTTGTTCTCAGCAGTCTAGCCCTCAATTACCTATTTACCTATATCAAGGTCCCCCTGCTGTAGCTGATTGCCTGGCTTCCGTTAAGTGTATTATCTTAAGAAAATAATCTATGATCTAGAGTATTGTTCTTATTGATCTGGAGTGTTTGTCAAAATTTAATGGCAGGCGATGATGAACAAGCTGAAAGCAAGGCCCCTCTTCCTGCTGCTGAAAAAGGCCTGGGACTTCCTGTTACTCCCTTAAATGCTGAAGCAGGACTTGTGATGGGGACTATCGTTCCTCCTGGTGTGCCCACTGCATTGGAACTGCTGAATCCTGGGATTGATGTGAAAGGGAACTCAACCACTGTTTCTTCTTCTAATACTGCCGTGTCCTCCGAAGTTTGGGTACAGGTACGGGTTGTGAATTATGTCTGAATGTAGTTCAAAACCTTCAGCATATTGGTGTGCTTACTGCTAGATTAATTTGTCAATGTTGAACTTTTAGATTCATTTCTATTCTCTATTTCCTTACAAGTGCAGAATGAAAAAGAGTTGAAGCGTGAGAGGAGAAAACAATCCAATCGTGAATCTGCACGAAGGTCAAGGTTGAGAAAACAGGTAAACCAATGCTTCTTCCTACATGTTTCCGCAAGACTAGCACAACAGGCTTGAACTTGAACTTCTGCTTATTTTCTTCAACTACATCTCCCAAATGCAGGCTGAGGCTGAAGAACTTGGCAGGAAAGTTGATTCGCTCAGTTCCGAGAATATTGCCTTGAAATCGGAAATACATCAACTTGTAGAAAAATCAAAGAAACTCCGACTTGAAAATGCTGCATTACTGGTGAATATTATCCCATAACTACCGTTTTCAGTTGCGTTTTTAAGTTCCAATCTGTATGGTATATTGTACTATGTTTGCTTACAAAGTGATTGCATATGCAGGAGAAACTGAGGAGTCTGCAATCCGAAGAAGAGGAAGAGAAGACAGTTGAATTAAAACTGAACCCTACTGACAGCACTGAAAATTTACTTTCAAGGGTCAATAATTCTGGTTCCGTTAGCAGAAGCACCGAGGAAGGTACTGAAATGTATGAGAAGAGCTCAAAATCAAAAGGCTCAAAGTTCCATCAATTACTAAGCGCGAGCCCAAGAGCTGACGCTGTGGCTGCTGGCTGAGCAGCACATCCTGAAACAGAAAGATGATCCTGTAATTTTGGCACAATTTTACGCCCAAAATTACTTCTAACTGCATCGTGATTTGGAGTAGGCAGAATAGATATGATTTCGAAACCGTAAGTTGTAGTTATAAGCCTCTCTCATGGCAGAACTGATGTGTTTTTATCAGATTTCAGAGTGCCGAGATGTGGCCAGTTTAAAGTATTTATACGTAGAGGGAGAGACCATATACAAGTATCGGATAGCTTTAAGCTTAAGTTTGATGAAGTCCAGTGATATACCTTTGCGGGTTTGCCCGCGTATAATGTATAAGTCAAATAATTGAATGGTGTTGTAACTTGTAATATGTAATGTGTGTGGATATCTGATCGTAAGTTATGCGTATAAAATGTTGTGTTTTCATTTCAATTTTTGTGCTTGTTCTCCAGCTGCACCGAGGGCTTATGATACGACAGGATTGGGTTCTACATGATTACTCTCCAGTCTTCAGTAAAATCATTGTCATCTATCAGCAAGGGTGTAGAAATAGCCGCTCCCTAAAAAGAATAGTGTTCTGGTTACGCAAAGTAGATCGACATTGTAGAGAACATGCACAATACCCGAATCAGATAGTCTGGCCCATTGGGCCCATAAAAATAACAAGAGACTCAAACCCAAAAATCCAATGGGTTGCTTTTCTTCAACTCAAGCCCAATCACGCCTTCCGTTGTTTTTTTTTCCAGCTGTATGAGTCCGAGTTCAAGTCTAACGAGAGCAACAACCTCTAATTTGAGGGAACCTTTGATTACTCAAATTCTACTCTCACTTTTGGCGATAGTAGTAATGAACAAAACACGCAAATAATTTCTTACAAAAGAAATGATTTGTATATATTAGATAGTTCGTTTCATGGCTAATTGGCTATAATGTCGAGTGTGTATGACGCTAATATAGGGTGACCTAAATTCTACTAGGACAATATGCCGCTAGAGATATGATATATATACTGAGTACACTATATCATAGGTAACTAAACTTAAAATTAATCAAAACTGAAAGAAATCAAGAAAGTAGTAGACATTAGCAGCTTGACGAATAGCAACATCAGTAGCTTGTTGGACACGGTTCAAGACGACATCCCTAGCACCAACGGCCTTAAGTTGAGACAAACACGAGTCGTTAGCAGCACTCACGGTCTTAGCATTTTTCATCATGGTCTGCCTCTTAACCTCTTTAGCATCCTTGGACCCACCTCCGAGATGGAACGTCTCGTCCAAGATGGTGTCCAAGCTCGCTTTCGCGGCCTGGACGGACTTGGTGCAGTTCTTTAGGGCACTCACTTCGCGTGTCCACAGGTTAGGTTCCTGGGAGAACTGTGTCAACGCGTCCGCTGTTGATTGTGTCGTATCCGATGTGGCGGACACGGCTAGCCGGACCATCTTTTTGTAGTCCTGGTCGACACGGTCCGCGACTGGGACTAGGGTTTGGAGGCAGATTGTTGGGTTAGGTGTGGTTTCGCAGTTTTTGATGACGTAGGTTGTGTTAGTTGGGTAGTTTGCCATGCACGTAGATAAAAAGAAGAAGAGTATTAAACACGCAGCAACGTTAACAAGGTATGTAATTCGTGCCATGGCGATTTATTACGTAAGAATGTAAGATGTGATTGAGTTGTTGAAATTATGAAGGTTTCGATTTATATATAGTGTTAGAATGTTTGATCCAAGTGTTTGGATGACCGAAGAATTGTAACTCATTTCATCATATTTGATCTTCGAGTAGATGTACAATACAATAAACAATTAATTTATTCTTACGCAATCAGGTTTTAATAAGAAGTTCAGTATATGTTGAAGTTATAACACGAAAAAGTAATAATGTTTTTGTACTACCTACGGTCATCCTTTCGGATAAGAAAACCGTAAATGTTTGAAAGTATGCTTCGTAGGCCATGACTCATGTCTTAAACAATATGGGCCTACCAAACGTCTATTTTTGTCATGAACAAAATGACAAAAGGCTTGGGCGTCCTTTTGAATGGGCCATTAAAAGAACGGTCCAAAATCCAAATATCAATGCACTAACCCACCCTTTCTAGCTCTAGGATTATGTAATTATATCAACCTCTCTAAAAGCCATAAATATAGGACTGTACATAAGAAAGGTCAAATGTCTAAACTTTTCACTAAATCGTAGAGTTAAAAATTTGGTTTGAGATATCTATACTTTGCTCTTCTTATTTCATACTTTCTGTTACGCCACTTCTCTGATTGTTTACATTTCATTTCTTGTATACGGAGTAAATAGTATGCTTATCGAAAATGTCATAGTACTCAAAAGCTCAGGGAATAGAAAAATGACACATTGACTTCAATTACCAAGAAGTACGAACCAAGGAGAAAGAGGAGTAAGTAGTCTAAGTACAAATACATGTACCACGAGAATTTTGTACAAAATGTACCCATGAATTGGTACGGACGTTTCGGATTGACTTGCATGGTCCAGATAGTAGGAACAATGTAATTATGTATGTGTGTGTGCAATGATATTATTGCCTATGCAGTACACATGCTCCAATTGAATGATGGGTCCGGCCTCCATTTTTATTCCCTTCGAAGGCTTCGATAAATAAAAATTAAAAACATGGAGTAGATGTCTTATGGATGAATAAGGTTTTCTTGGTATGTATTTCTTGCTATATGCTAGCAATCCAGCATCACTCTTTTGAATTTGTAACTAGTATGAATTATGAAATCGTACGTGTCAATTATACCAAGCGTATGCATGGTATACGTGTTAAACAATTCACATTTATAGATGTTGATTTATAAATTGGTCACTTCTTTGAATGTTAATTTTTTGTAACAAACGTCGTGCTTGTGGATGAACCATGAAAATATTGTAACAAAAAACTCTCTCTACTCGAGACCAATATCGCTCATAGCTTGCATAATACTCCAATACGAACAAATTTGTGATTAGACCGTTGATGAAAAGTCCATAGAGTTTGGCTTGTAATTTGCCTATAGACAAAATTAACAATTTATTAGATGCAATCGAGTGTGGAAAAAGGGTTCAAATAATCTAGATTTAGATCATATTTAAATATTGGTGTTTGAGTAACCATGAATCTATGATTAGAAGAGGGAGCACCTTCCTTGACCAATTGAGTTTTGTGAAGATGATGACATTACTCACAAACCACCAAACGGAATCCTAATCACTCATGTCACATACCACAAGAGACTAAAACAAGATCAGATGACGAATATATTCCTTAAAATATTGAAAATATGGCGTCGTTACAATAATTTGGCGTACTAAAGTCTAAAAGTGCACTTCTTCCGTTCGGCTTTAAAATACGTAGGGTTATCGGAATGCATTTTAAGGTGAGTGTACACGTTTTTTGGCTAATCTAAGTTTCAAAAAAATTGTATGGCGGGTTAGATCAATATTTTATCTAACCCGTCATGCAACTTTTTTAAAACTTCAGTTAGCCGATTAACGTGTACGCCAACCTTAATTAACAAGGTGTCCGTTGTCCATATACAGTTTAAATGCGAACGGAGGGAGTTAATTGTAAATGTTCTTATTTCTTAAACAAAAGGTTCGCCAATTATATATTTTTTTTTTTTTGAAACGATCGCCAATTATATTTTGATCATAAGTATACCGTCACCGATCAAACTAGCTATAATCACCATTATCTCGAGAGAGAACGTCCACATTGTCGAGTGTGAGATACACTTGTTAAAACGAAAAGAAAACTAAATCTAGAGTGAAGAGGACATGTGGACCTTAGATCACACCCCCACCAAATATCACATACAAATTTTTCAATTGCTTACAAATTTTGACCGTTTTATACAAATTGGGTCTATTGCTTTTATTAATCTCCCTGCATCTCTCAAAACTCAAGCACAAATTTTATTAATGCTTCCCTCAAATATAATAAACAAATAAATCCCCTGTTATATGTAGAGTAATCTGTACTCTAGTCTACATTTGCATCTGATTGCTGCAAAACATTTGTATTAGGACAAGATTAGATTAAAATTAAACTAATGTATTACTCCGTTTTCATAATTAATAAATGCTGCTTCAAGTTTTAGCACCATACAATCCGAAATTTGCTGGAATTGTACTCTTAATCTTTCGGTGCAATGTACTTGAATTTTTATTCCTTTAAATAATTTACCATTTCTTTAGTATCTTCATATACACACCACTTCACTAATTTTTTTCCAACTGATTTGTCATTTTGGTGGAAATTCAATGGTACAAAAATAAACTTTTCTTTGATTTTTTCTCACTTTTTTTTTTTTTTTTTTCCAAAATTTGTAGTGGGCAGTTGGAAAAATCTATTGGTATTTTCTTTCCATTTTGGGTAATCTATACATTTGTTTAATTTGGGGGATTTTGATCCCAATTTGGCAACTGGGGCTCTAGATTCTTTCAAAATTTGAGTAAAAAGTGGGTGATTTTTTTTGGATTTCTATACATTTGGGATATTTTACACTATACTAGCAGTAAAAAAAAAAAGTTAAAATCTTTGATTGTGTTGTTGTAAATGTGAGGGGTAAAAAAGAAGAGCAGCACATGATTGGGAACATCTGGCAAATTAATAGGAGGTTTCATATGATAAGTGTTGGAAATTAGCATCTGGGTAGTTGCCAAATGTTCCCTTTTCATGGGATTATTTTGTAGGTTGATAATCTTGAGGAATACACAAAATTTTACTATAAAGTTTGAAACTTTATTATAATTTTCTTTTCCTAAGTTTATGTGTGATATATAGTACTAGTAATAATTATCTGGATCTGATGAGTTATTAATTTTTATTAAGGGGGGGAAAAAAAGTTGAAATTGGTAGTTGGGAGTTATTGAAATTAGTCACAGAAATCTCAAGTGTTAGTCACAAGAAAGGTGTTGGAAGGTTGCTTGGAGTCCTGACCAAATGGGTTGTTTTGCATAATAATCCCAACTCAGTTGGGTCATTTATAAAAAAGCAAACTTTGGTGATTACTATTATTTTTTTTCTTCAGTTTAATTTACTGGTAAAAAGAAAAAAAAGGTTGTCTGAAAAAAAAATGGGGCATCACTCTGCTGCAGCAGTTTGGGATTATAGAGCTGCTCATGATGTGTCCAAAGATTGGAATGGGAATTTGCAGGTTGTGCTCAGGAATCCTCAAGGAGCTTCTGCCAGGGTATTTTTTTTTTTAGCTTTTAACTCATTTTTTAACTTCTTTTTTTTATTGTTTTTGTTAGGTGGTTTTAGATGACGATTCATGTTAGTCGACCCCAAATCATTTTGCGACCAAGCTTTGTTGTTTTTATTGTTGTTATATTCATATGTATTAGAAAAACAGTGAGGTTAATACTGTTGGAAATGGTGAACATTTGATTTCTGTTCTAATGTGGGTTTGATTTTATTGCAAATTGGATTAAATTTTGTTGTTCTTTTGGTAAATGTTGATGTTCTAATGTTCCATAGGAAGAAATCTGATTGAATTTGATGTTGATAGACGTAAAAGGTTTCCTAGCTTTTAGGGAATTGTTGTTGTGCCATTTTATCAGGGTTTGTTTGATTTATTTCTCCTTTTGTAAAGGATATGATTGGGTTGGGTTGGGTTGGGTTTGATTGGATTGGGTTGGATTGGATTGGATTGGATTGGATTGGATATGGTATCTTGCTGTTGAGGTTTGTGTTTGATGATTGTTTGAATCTTTGATTTTGGTTGTTCAGGTTTGCATGCATGGAGGGCAGGTCATGTCCTGGAAGAATGAATTAGGAGAAGAACTCTTATTTACTAGTAACAAGGTATGAATGTAATGTTTGATATATGATCATATGATATATAGGTTGTAATCTATGTTCCTGTTTCCTGGTGAAATGTTCCTGTGGAACAATTAGAAAAGTATCCTGCGTATGATGTGAGCAAAGAGTTGGCATTTTGCTATTTCCTTTGATGTTGAGCTTTGTGGATAAGATCAAGATTTCTTCTTTATTAAGCTCTAAAGATACCGAAAACGTGAACTTTGTAACTGAAACAGTGTTGAATTATGTGTGCTAGACTGCTAGTACATTACTACATTGTATAAAGCATGAAGGTCATAGAAGTTATGCGGAGGATTTCCATCTAGTCTCTTTTCCTTTTAAGAAAAACCTTGTTCTCGTCCTGGGTAGTCGTAACAAATTGATGCTATTGTCTTATCTGATAGACGACTCATGTCTTTGCCTTGCTTAAAATTAGGCCATTTTCAAGCCTCCGAAAGCTATGAGGGGAGGGATACCTATCTGCTTTCCTCAGGTATACTTATTCTTCTGTTCATTGTCTAGTGGGTTTATGTTTGCATGCTCGGGTTTTTGACTCATGGATCTCTGTCAATAAAGTTCGGAAACTGCGGATACCTTGAGCAACATGGATTTGCGAGGAACAAAGTATGGTCAATTGATGAAAATCCGCCTCCTTTGCC
>JBBYHQ010146142.1:0-26627 GCA_038382645.1 Spergularia azorica
AAGTGAAAGGAGTCTGAGGGATGCCATTGTTGTGAAATTGTGATCGTTTGTCCCTCTTTGGTGTTTTTTATTTTTTTATTTTACTTTTTAAATGGTATCCAGCGTGGATTACCGGGTGCCATGTTTAGGTGGTTCCAACCTTTGACTTTTGCTTTTATTTGGTGGTTTGCCACAAAAATATTTATATAAGGTGGTTCCCCAAAAAATAGTGAAAATAGGAGGTTGTTTCCCACAAAAAAAATCCTAAAAAAATTGAAAAAATCCCTACTTAAAATCTCAAATTTCACACTTTTCTCTGTCCTTCTTTCCTCACCCGAGCCACCTGACCAGCACGCAAACACCACCATAGTCGTCCCTACCATCTAAAACACTGTCTAAACGACTTCACGACCGTCGGCTTCAACGCCTCTGCCACCATTACACCTTCCCTACTTTTCATCTCCTCAATTTTAAGGTAGATTTGACACAAGAAAAGGGCACCAATTGGTTAAAAAAACACAATGAAATCGAATTCACACAACTTGTTTGAGAAAGGAGTGGAACGGTGGAGACGGTCGGGGCGGAGGCGGTTGGCGGAGTCGAAATCGAACGGCAGAAAATCGATGGCAGAGACAGACTGAGAATCAATGGCGGTAGAGGAGGCCATGTGAGAGGCGTGAGAGGGGATGGAAGATAAGGAAGATGATGAGGTAGTGGAGAGGAGAAAGAGAGGTGGTTTGGTCGCGAGAGCGGAGAAGGCAGAAGGAGTCAGGAGGGCATCTATTGGTGGTGGGGGACGGTTGGGTGGTGGCCTGGTGGGTCAGATGACGGTTGGGAGGGGGAGGGGAAGAGGGAGGAGAGAGAAAAATGTAATCTGAGATTTTAAGTAGGGATTTTTTCATTTTTTTAAATTTTGTTATTAGTTTAAATAATTATATGTGTTAATTAATAGCTAAATATGACAACTGACTAACGGTGTTAAGTTTCAGTTACAATTTTTGGCAAAATGCAAACCTCAAGGGTACCATGGCAATATCGGAAACCTCAAGGGCACCACGGATAAAGTCGGAAACTTTAGGAATACCCTGAATAATATCCCATGTTCTAAAGCCGAACATCGGCCCACGCTTTGGTTTAAAATCCACCCGCCATCGTGTGGCTCGTATTTATTCAACCAAGTTCGACAACTGAATTATGAATTAACCAACTTTTCTAGTTCTTCTAGTCTCTCACTCCACTCACATTTCCCGACAGTGTGCACAGTTATAAACCAGAGAAACAAAAAAAAACATGGAATGTTACTCTTCTGGGAAACTTCTATCATCTTCTCCAATCTCCACCTTCAAATCCCAGGTTACACACTCAAACCCATAATTTTGATTTGCCATCTCTCTTCTTAATTATATTTAATTTAATCTATTTTTGTTTGTTTTTTTTCCCGATTAAAATCATAGTTGCCCACTAATTTTACTATCTTTTTGGTGCATGAATTCTGGGTTTAATCATGTTTAATGCGTGTTAGTGTCTGAAATTAAAGTGGGTTGGGAGTGTAATTACTAGATTGTTGGATGTTATATTGGAATTTTGTTTATTATGCAAAGAATTATGCAATTGTATGAAATTTAAAGTTACTAACTTTTGGTGCATGAATTTCTTGCTTTATGATTTTTCCCCAATTTGATATCAAGCGAGGCGTAAGAGTAATTTGGCAAAGAATTTGGGTATGGGAATAGGAAATTAGGGCTTGATTGGTATCATGTGGATTCTCAATACAAAGTAATGAACCCAATTTAGTAGGGAAAAGGAGGAGATTGAATTCACCGAGTTAGTATCATTTAAAGGCCTCATGTGGTTCGCAAATTGGGTTCGGGTTGGAATCAGGAATCATGTTGAACCAAATTGGGACTGAGACATTTGAGAGGGTGCTTCTCTTCTTAAGAAGGACTATGATTCTATGAAGTGCCTGGAGTCGAGATTTTATGCATCATTTTTAGGAGATTTTAGGGGGCACTTCTCTTCTTGAGAAGGATAATGAGACTATGAAGTCCCTGAATTCGATAGTTTGTTTACCCAAGCTAGCATCATTTAAAGAGTTTTTAAGGGACACTCCTCTTTTTAAGAACTATGATTCTATAGAGTCCGGGAAGTTGAGCTTGATTCACCCGTGCTAGTATCATTATAAGAGAATTCGGGCTCATCCTCCTAGTCCTTGCTAGTGCAAGTTCTTGTTGCTTGCTATTTTTTATTGCTCTACTCAATGGTGGCATGCATAAATGCATAATGATGTTTGAAAATTTGTAACCCATCAGTATTGGTACATGCTTCATTCTTAATATTCATAATCAGCACTGGACCTCAAACAGCTACATTTGGCTTAAGCTTGTCTCTCGCCAGATGCTTAGCAGCCAGCTGATGTTTTATAAGGTTTACTTATTTGTCTGCATCTAGTTCTGCTGAACATATTCCTGCTATAGTCTTTTAGCTCATTGAGTGGGTCACTGGGTCCTTTCAAACTCGAGTAAGAAAGTGCCTCTTATACATTTGTTCTCCCAACATTGCATTTAGGCTTATATCATACAGTGTGTTACTACCTTATGTTCGAACAAATATTGCATTAGATTAAGCCTTACAAAAGACATTAATTGGCTGCGGTCAAGTTGCTGCATGTAGTAGCTACATTTGCTGGGTGATATGAGAAGTGTATTCTATTATTGTTTCTTTTATAAAAGTACTTACTCGCAAGCATGACATAGCAAGTTACTCGCAGAGCAAATCAAGTGCTGTGAAGAAGGCATTCTCTAGGAGGGCATTGTGCACAACACTACCATCATTGTCTCTTGGTAAACCATTTCTTCAACTTGGGCATGGACTAGATCAAACTTTATATCAAACGAGGTTACTTTATAACCCTTCAAAATCACATAAAGGACGTATATATTCTGCAAATGGGAATCAACCTTGGGACATTGGTAGATTTGTGAAGACCTTGTACTTCTTTGACGCAGTTCCGAACCCTCTCAAGGTTTGAGTGCAGATCCTTCCCCTGATTTCCGAGCCTTTTTTTACTGTAATTCACTTGGAAAGTACCAATTACTTCTTTTGCTCCTTCAATTCGCAGTTTATTGAATCTTTAGTTGGCAAACTGTCTGGCCAATCATCACCTGAGCCAATGAAGAAAATGGAATCTTCTGGAATAATTCTTGTAGTTGGTGCAACTGGAGGAGTGGGTAGAAGGGTAGTAGACATCTTACGCAACAAAGGACAACGAGTGCGAGCATTGGTAAAACTTTTAAGAGTATTTTCATAATTTGGTCTTGTGTTTTCGATAGATTTTGGTTTTAGGGATTGGGGGAGGGGGGATCTATCTTCACGCAATACTTTTGAACTACACCACTTTTCAGGTCAGAAATGAAGAGAAGGCAAAGCGGCTGTTAGGCCCAGATGTTGATTTGGTAAATTTCAAATCTAGCATTTTTTCCTTATTTTTTTTTTTTTCTGTATCTTTCATAACAGATGTTCTTTTCCTGAAACACAATTCTTTTCATGTGCGGCAGAGAATTGTAGAAACTTCGAAACTGAAACATGTTTTCCCTCTCACATTAAAAGAAAGCAGATTTTTTAACATTTTATATGGACAATTTCTAGATAGAAGAAAAAGCTCCATTGAATCGAAGAAAAGGTTAAGAAATTCTCTCAGCTAATAAATTACAAGCGTATATAAATCATTTGGATGAAAGTAATTAGGATCCCCTCAAAGCTCCCTGCTGCCTTAGCCCAAAGTGAAGCTAAAGATACAACCCCCCCCCCCCCCAAAATGATCCCAGGAGTGCTTACATCCTGAAAAGACCCCAGCACAAAAGCTGCACAATAAAGGAATAGATGTGATCTACTCTCACTCATCACAAATTTTCTTGTTAAGTTGTCTTCATGGTTGTATTCCATTTTCCTTTCCTAGGGAATAGCAGTGATATCAATGGCTGTTACATACATTATGAAGTGAATTAAAGAGTTCGACGTATTGGATATGGTCTTGTAGAGTTACACTGAAGACAAGCTGTGTGTGTGGCAGTGAGTATAGGAGCTAAAAGTGCGAATCCTATTGGCACAGTATTTCCCAAATAACACCGACATTTGCCTCTGATGCGATATATCATATGTCTCCGCTTCATATTACTTGTGACTGTTACTAATCTTTGTAGTGCTCCAGGTCCTAGGAGATATCACTAAGGAAAACACTCTACTGCCTGAATACTTTAAAGGAGTCAGGAAAATGATCAATGCTGCATCTGTCATCGTTGGCCCAAAAGAGGGGGATACTCCTGACCGAGCAAAATACAGCCAAGTAAGAAAAATGTTTCACTAGGATGTACGTCGTCAACCTGTTGAGAACTATGTTTGTTTATGATACTGCGGTCCTGTTTCATGAGTCAGTATTTAATTATTACTGTCCTATATTTTAACATATCTTACCCTAATCATCCTGATATGCTTATGGTGGTGCAGGGCATCAAGTTTTTTGAACCAGAGGTGGGAACTGATGTCATGTATTGTCCAGTGATCCATAGCTTATAGTGTAGATATTTGTTTAATTTCGTAGAAATACTGCACCTCTATCTCTAACCACTCAAGTTTTTGATGCAAAGAATAGATAAAAGGCGATTCACCTGAAATGGTGGAGTACATAGGGATGAGGAATATGATTAATGCTGTAAAAGGGAGTCTTGGACTAAGAGAAGGAAAATTGATATTTGGGTCAGAAGGTACCTCTCTTTCTCTGGCACCCATTATATTTACAAATTACAATAATGGTGTCATTTCAGGATATATTGATAATCTTACAGATAAAGTAAACTTTGTTGCCTTTTGCCTGTCATCATCTTGGTATTCGTCTCAAAAAGCTGCTGCTAAAAGAATAATGAAGACAAGTCCACCCCTCGTTTCAAATCGTTTTGTAAATGTTTTAGTTTACTCTCAAATAATGTTTTTATCATGCTTGTGTGCGGTACAAATTACATAAATTGACATAAAAGAGGAAACATTGTTTTGTGGACCTGTGGTTCGTTAATGTCAAATATGAAATGCAGAAACACCTCTCAGATTTAGTTAGTGTTTTCTAAGCTGAGCTATTCTGTTAAGTTACCAACATAGTTCAACTTGATGCACGTAAAACCTTTCTCAGTTATTAGGAGTACTTCACAGTTTCATGTTCTTATTCAGGTAATGCATTCAAGGATCTCCCCTGGGGTGCCTTAGATGATGTTGTAATGGGTGGAGTTAGTCAAAGCACATTTGTAATTGATCCGAAAGGTGGTGAAGACGGTGGCCCGACTGGGATTTTTAGAGGTTTGTAGTTCTATATATTGAGTTTTGGGTCTTTTGTCGGAGTTAGATGAAGCAACCAATCATTAACCAATTGGAGTTATTTCCTATACTGTTTTATATATATGCTCTGAAGGCCGTGGTACGATGCTACCTTGTTACTCAGACCTTTCTTGTTTTCCTCAAGTATCCGTGTCGGACCCTAGACACTTGGACATCTGTATGTCACCTCACAGTCACTTATGCCAAAAACACAGAACTTAAAAAACAAAAAAAGACTAAGTCCAATACCCAGACGCGTACTTGTGTCCGACACTTGTGGCTGAGTCTGAGCAACATAGGATGCACCAATGGCATAAACCGTTTGCTATAACATGCATTCTATTATCTGAATAACATCTCAGCTGAGAGTCTTTGTGATTGTTGGTGTATTAGCACCTTATTTGAGGGTTTGTCAAGATATCATCATATTGTCTAGCAGACTAGCACTGTAACTGTCTTAGCTGAGTTGCAGCCAAATAAGTATCAGTGATGGTGGAAGTTCTTTCTATGTTAATGACACCAATTAAGTTCGATCTTTAACTATGACGGAATTTAATGAAGGTCATTTGACTTTACCCTAATCCTTCTGAGCAGAATAAGCCAGACTCTGAAATCTGAAGAATGAATGTTGATGCAGATCATCTGAGTTTTCTTTAATCCTTGTAACCGAATAAGCCACACTCTGAAATATCAAAGAATGAAATATTTTAGGCAATGTGTTCTCATGTTCGAACTTTGCATGTTCTTTTCAGGAAATGTCTCTACATCAAATAATGGTGGTTTCACCAGTACCAGGACAAGGGTAAGCTACCATATCTTTGAAATCTTGCTTTTAGTCACCACTTGTTTTGAGTATTTGAGTCTGTTAGTCAACTCTCAAGCATGCGAACCTCTTTGTTGGCACTATTTTAGCTATTTATCTTTACTAGCTATGATGTGTTAACCTGGATCACTTTAATACTCGGAGTGAAAATTTCAGTTACTCTAATCATCTACTGATCTATAGCAGAACCATGTGAGCCAAAGACTTTTAGAAAGATGTGGCTAGAATTCTAGATAGTTAAAGAACCTGAATATATATTGCTAGCAATCTGATAATTCACGATCTGCAGAAGATGGATGAATATGTGTGCCAAATATTACCATTCTTGTAATGCAGTTGAGTGTCAAGTTGCTGAACACTGATGCTTTCTCATTTTTTTGTGGCGCACTTGACATATCATGGGTTATTTGAATTTTACTGTGCTATGTATTATGCGTGTTGAATAGATAAAATTCATAAAAATTAACAAAATCAGTCAAAAAGAAACAGAAAATACATAGAGACGCTTGTTATGTGGATTTATTATCAGCTACTAGTTTCACCGTCAGTAGAAATTAAAACTCACATTTCATTGTATTTCATTGTGCCTGATATAGGGTCTAACTTCACATTCAAGTGTCAATTAAATGTCTCCAGACTGTCCGAACTAAATTTGATTTTTTCACTGTAGAGACTCGTATTTAAGTGTCAGGCATGTGTCTTAAGAGTATCTGAGAGTATTGGTGCCAGACACGGACGAATATGGATATGTACGCCTAAAGAGGGTGACCATGCTTTATAGGGCCGGGGATAGATGTATAAAAGATTAAATAGAAGAGTATTTAAAGAAGACAAAATGTCGAAACTACAGGAAAAACATTTTAAACATTGATAAAGCTTCAGGTTTCTCATGTCTGACCAAAATGAAATTTCATGATTAAACTATCCCTGCAATTCGCTAGGTTTTTCCCATTTTGGAATGGCACGAAATTTATGAAACTCGCAAGATATGGATGAAATGAAAGTTGGAGGGAAATGTCGTAAGAACATATGAAAATGAAAATGAGAATGAGACCATCATTGTGAACTGACTCGAAAAAAATTAGGAAGAACATATCATTGTGAATCAAAGGGAGTACATTCTCTTAGAAGGTAAAGTGAAAAGATCATTGTTTACCAGTTACCTCTACAATTGAGTTTAGTGGATCTGAATGACTCGAGGTCCAATTTTTCTTTTGTCCTTTCCAGTGCATATAATGTCTAGTCAGTTACACCTCTGAAGGTCTTGATTTTTGCAAACGTTGAATCTTTTTAAAGAAAACCTTTCAACTATGCTTCCAAGGTGTTTGGTGCTATAAGACGCGGTGTGTGGATTCACAAACCTTATGGTCATTTGGTCAATTTGCTCAAACAGAGCGAGCTTCAGATCTTTTGGTGAGCACGTAAAACAAATGTTTATCAAATGTAGATGAAACGGTGTTAAACTCAATTGTTGGAGAAAGGTAAGATTCATATAAGTGCTAGAGACTTGCTTGCAGTCGGGCAATGAACTCTCAGAGGATTCAATTCGATGCCATATTCATAACATTATATCTTCAACTGTATGGTGAAGTCTAGACTCTAGGATACACTCGTTTAGGAGGAAATTGCTCAATGAAGATACATTAATGCTATGACACTGATGCTTTGCTTATTCGTCGGTTGCTTTATGTGATGTTTGTAAACTTCTTGTCCGGTTCATTATTTTCTCTTAATTAAAACACGTGATGTGATATGGCTACTTTGTGCTACACTTGTCACTTTTGTTGCCTGCCTTTGATGTGATTTTGCTATTCCATGCTGTGAATAAAAAATAGATTAGCAATATATGCTTGTTCTGGTTATGTGTACTTGGTAATAATGCTGAATATTTTCTCAGAACTTTTCCTTGCCCGAGGATCTTTCTGCATATGATGGGCTAGAGCTACGCCTTAAAGGTGATGGTCATCGGTATAAGCTCATTGTCCGTACCAGCAGTGACTGGGATACAGTAGGTTATACAGCGAGTTTTGACACCGTAGAAGGATGGCAATCAGTAAGTCATGTCAGGAGTTGTGAGACAGTACTTTGTTGAATATTTTTGTCGTCCACTTATACCTGGTGCATTCAGATAAACATACCATTCTCTTCGTTGAGGCCCATTTTCCGAGCACGTACAGTTGCTGATGCTCCCTCCTTTGATGCAAGCAACATTGTCTCTCTGCAGGTGTGCCTTTTAATTTATTTATGAATCTGGGATTAAAATTCTGCTCAGTACATATACCATTATTTCTTACAGTTAACAGTATCGTTTTCCAGCTTATGTACAGTAAGTTCGAGTATGATAGCAAACTGAACCCGACTTTTAAGGAGGGCCCTTTTGAACTTCCACTGTCAAAAATTAAGGCATACATACAAGAACCAATCTCGCCAAGGTATATAACTGTTATTGTTGCTCAAAATTATGCCAATCAGAAACCAGGTTGTGTTACCTTCATAACTCATTACACCATGGTTGCAGCTTCGTACATGTGGGCTCTGCAGGAGTAACCCGCCCAGACAGGCCCGGGCTTGATCTCTCTAAGCAACCCCCTGCTGTTCGTTTGAATAAAGAACTAGATTTTATTCTCACGTACAAGTTGAAGGTTGACTACTCTCAATAAGTTTTTATTTTCTTTGTGCTTATTGTAACAAGCATAAATTGACAATTATCAAAACGTACATTAAAGGAGATTAAACAGCATAGACCTATCAAGAAAGCTAAGAAGTTTTAGTTCTTTATTTCCACTTTAGATTAATTTTTATGTATGGCTCCGCGATCAATAGGGCGAGGATTTGTTGCGGGAGAGTGGCATCCCATACACTATTATCCGGCCTTGTGCGTTGACTGAGGAACCTGCAGGAGCTGATCTTATATTTGATCAAGGAGACAATATTACGGTAACGCTTGGCTATTTTGAACAATAATGTTACCTTTCAATATATTTTTTTTAGCTAGATCTTTTTCTGTTTCCGTTTTGAGTGATGAAAAGTTGAAAAGAGTTTGTTTGAAAGACAACGTTATGATTTTTGGGTTATGGCCAATGAGCACTATATGTTTTGTAATAACAGGGAAAGATATCTAGGGAAGAGGTTGCTCTAATATGTATTGCTGCTTTAAAGAGTCCAAATGCACGGGACAAGACATTCGAGGTATATTCGTTCTCTATCATATATCATCATTTATTTTTTAACTTGGTCTGCCGAAGTTAAGGTCTTGTATCTGCAGGTTAATGAGTAATTAAGAAATTATGCTAAATGTCTGAACACTTTGTGTCTGATCGTCCTGTTTCGTCTTAAATGTACTAAATATGAACTCGGTTGCCTAGCTATTACGTCTTAGAGGCCTTTTGTCCCTCAATGTATACCTTTCCTGGTCTACGTGTATGAAAGGATTGTTGATTTCGCGCTGCTGTCCTGGTTATGTTATCTTGGTTAATTATCTCTCATTTGTCATTGTGACATCCGTCTTCTCTACATTGTGCTTAGAAGGTCAGATTTTGCCTCATATACTGTACTTATTGTGTGTTTAGTTTTGCATTGTCTTTGATTTTTTGAAGACCAGAAAATGAAGCTATAAAAGCTAGGAGTCACCTAAATATGGCAACATTTATCTTGCAGGTTAAAAGTGTTATTCCTTTCAGTGAGCCATTCACAGTCGACCCTGAAAACCCGCCTCCTGAAAAGGATTATGATGTATATTTCAAGACTCTAAAGGAGGGAATTACAGGGAAAGAACTCCTAGAACCAAGTCCTGTGACAGCCAGTTAACACTACTACCATGTATGTCTACTGTCTCACTCCTGACTTTTCTCGCTCGAGTTTTATTTTCAGTATTGCGGGCAAAGAAAGAAGCCGTTCACAGCTTGTCCTCCTGCCGTTTTGTGATTTTCACAGGAAACCCCCTTTTATGTAGTTTGACGTACCACTTGTAGCAAACGGCAGAGCAAAGAAAAGATGAACTACGACCAATCCGCAACTCTGTCGAGTCTCATGCATGTATTAGTGTGCAATCTTGTAAATCCGACTCCACATAATGCCATGAATTCCATCCACATCTAGTATATACTGTACACTGTATAGTAGTGAACGTGAGGTGTACGTGTGGTGGTGATTTTGTAAGTTCACAGGAATCAGGCATGTATGAAAACTCTACATCTGTAATCAGGGATTCACAATGGTTAATAATTCCCCATTTTGGTGGCTCACTTTTCTATTAATTGCAATCAATTACCTCAGAATGTGATCTGATCAAGCTGAGCTGAACAGTGCCACACTCTCAGTGTCACTATATAACTAAAGGAATATGGCCCTTTCTAACGAGCAATTTGTAGTTCTATTATAAACGTAATCATCTCAGATGAAGTACAAACTGTCATACGAGACCGTTTTACTATGAGACTCGGACAAGAAGGTAAAATGATCCACATGCTAGATATTAGCCTTTTTCCTTGTAGTAGTAGTAGAAGCATAACCTCGAAGTTTTATTCCGTAACACAAATTCTCATAAAAGACCGTCTCTGAAAATATAGTCTACGTGTAATCGACATTTAAAGGTAGCTCATAAAAAGACACCACTGATAAAATCAAATTTCGTTCTTTTTCGGAAAAATAAGGGCAGGAATGCAACAATGTGCACAGAACTCGTGCAGTACACGTGCAAAACGCAGCTCCTCTACTGCAGAGACAGGGTACTTGACTTCAAGACGACGCGTATAACGTGTAAATTAAGCTGACGTGGAAACAAAAGCAGAGATAGCTAAGCAAATCCACGCAAGAAGCGTAAGAACATCATGAGCTTGGAACGTGCAACATAATTCTAAGGTACTAATGTTACGTGCATTGTATGCATTCCAACCTTACAAGTTTCATAATTCTTAGCGTTACCAATTTACATCACCAAAAACTACAATTATGATGTAGATACTACTCATGATTTATGAAAATCTACCAGTTTTTGATCTTCGGCCACATTGATCATATATATAATTCGTGCATTTATAGAGTTTGCTCTTCTATTCAGGGTATTCTGTAGTCGAATATCACGTGATTGTGAGAATTCATTAGGTGATTCCCCATTTGCACCTCGGCAAAATGGCAATGGTAACGGGGATAAGGTGCACGGGTTGTGTTCGATTTGGTATAAATGTACGAGAGTGGCACGATAGAGAGGTTCAAGTACGTGATACGTTAAGCTTTGGTGGTCAAGAGAAGGGGAAGGTCGGTCGACGAGGACTAAGGACGATACTTGGTCGTGTCACGATGACTTCCGGTGGGTTTGGTGCCTGTGGAGGTGAAGGTGTTAATAGTGAAATGTTTGTAGGACTTGAACAAGTGCAAGGAAATGATACAAGTACTGATGGTTGGAAAAAAGTGGCTGCTGAAGAACTTGATCTTTGGTTGCAAAGTTCTGTTCCTGAGGTCAGTTTCGGTTTTCCCTTTCTTTACATTTTCTAGGAAATAGACTATCACATGAAGTTGTCAGGTTTCATTTGCCATATGAGTAATAGTAATACGAATTCAAAAATATGCACGAGATGATTATTGATTTTACAATTTTAATTTTGAGTGGGTGGCTAAGATTTAATGTTAAAGTTGATCGTCGGTTAACCAGAAAAGAAAAAGGTAAAAGGGTTCCGCCTAAGACAAAGACGGAACCCACATTAATCAAAGAACTTCACAACATTTAAATTCAGAAAACTGAATAGTTAATGTTGTTGATCAAACGATTTGGGATTTTAGAAATTCGGTAAACTGACTGGAAATTTGAATGAAAGAACGGAGGCAGTATATGAAAGTTTATGTAATTCATTGTTATAGCTCCTAAGAACTTTATTGTATTCTTCACGTCTCGTGATTGAACCAAAATGGATAGCAATTTTGTATACAAGTAAAATGTGACCAAAAAGTGTTGTGTTATTTACGCTCAGATTGTCAAGAATATGAGTAAAGCACCTTTGCTAGTGCAAGTCTACAAAGAAAGTGGCCCCGTATCTTCACTATCACAATCAACCTCATCAACAATATCATCATCGTCCAACACAAAAATCAAATTTGTGATTGAGAAAGCGACACAAGAAATATGGCCTGTAATCAAGCAAAGGTGGGAGAATAGTTCTTGTACTATTCCAAATGGTAGTATCTTTGTGGAAGAACTTGAGTGCCAAGGCAAGTTTACTGCTAGCCAACAACAAGGGTGTCAAGACGAAACTCGCAACTTGGGGCGTTACACCATCAGTAGTCGTAATAGTAGTAGTAGTAGTAATACACAATTGACATATTCGTCATCATCAACGCGATTGTGGGGCATTGTTGTCCAAGGTATAGGGCTTAATTTCCCGTCTGGTTACCTTCTTAAGACTTGTCAAGTTCAATCTTGCTTCGGATTCAGTACTCATTTTTGCTTGGCTAAGGCCGATTGCTTTGGCAAGAGTGTGGATTATCATCTTGATAAATTGTGGTTGTAAAGATAGTTAAGCTAAGTTACTTCAATTCCACCATGTATATATCACCTTTTATCGCAATTGAAATCTTATACATTGTCATGTCACTGATATGTTAACGTCTTTTATACGCACTAGCTAGACTAGTGATCTACTAGATCTAGATTCTCTATTGTTAACCACCTATAACATAGGTAGTAGCTAAGCCCTAGTTAAGTAGAAGTTGCATATTCATGAATGTGAAATAAATTCTACTACAAAGTGAGGTTCTATGGCAAACAATGGATCATGTGCAACACCAAATAATACCCCTTAATTAGGTATGCATAGAAGCATAATGCACTAGACATGTAGTACCAATGAGACTGTCCATCCTAAAGACTCAACTCACTCAAGATCAAAGAGAGAATAAAAGTGAAAGAACCAGGGGATACAGTTTGAAAAGGAGGTAGAATAAAAGTGTGGTCGATACCTAAAACATCCAAAGAGTACGGCAATGTTTAGGGGAATCTATCTCTACTATATAGGACAATATATAGGACCATCATATTCCAATGAGTGTGATGTTAAATCGAATTACTACACTGATAGAGTATATACGTAAACATTAAAGAAGGTACAAGGGTCCCGGCTTAGCAGCAATTAGAGTGTCGTCGTCTCATTAACAAATGCGACAACCTCAACATAACGTACACATGCTTGAAGACACGTTTAGTTTCACAAAAATGTGCTACATATATCTAACAACTACAGAGTATATATCGAGAATCCGATGGTCTTGCTCCCTAAGTCTTACGTACTCTTTATTAGTGTACTGAGTATGTCAAGTGAAATAAGTGCGATCAGTAGTATTGTACAATAGAAAAAGTCAAAGAAGTGATTGGTGCCTAAGCTGGAGATGGCAAAGAAGCTGGCTGATGGTTAGTTGAATTGTCACTTTAGATCATTGAATAGAAGATCAAATGTACTTGCTCTATATTTGGTATTGCATGGATGATGTACATGATGATACACTCATTTCTTCCCAATTTATTGCCATTTTTGGGAGTTTGTTCTTGTTATACAAGGTCCAAGTACTTTTTTCCTTTGTAATAACCATCTATTGTCCAAAGTCCATAGCCAGCTAACTTATTAATTAATGAAGACTAATCTGTGAGAAATATATGTCCCTCCCCTGCCAAATCCTTCCCAACAAGTGATTTGTTTTTGTATTGGTTGGAGTTTTGTAGGATGTCTTTTTAGGTCATGTTCTTTTCACCGGTTTAAAAGCATTTGATCTTTATATGGTTTAACTATTTTGATTTGGTCTGATTTAATTTAAAATGTATCGATCTCGTCAAATCTCTTTGTTCCATTTATTCATTCATAATTACTTTTGAATCGAAATTTTAGATGAGACAAATAAGTAGGCGAAGTTAAGGCCGAGAGCATATTATGAAAACCTTGCCACGAAAGGAAATGGATGAAATTGACAAGAAATGAAAGGAGGACTTTTTTTGGGTAAGTGCAAGTCATCTAATTAAATTGGGTTTCCTACTATTTAGAAGCCTACCTGAGCAATAGCAATGGAAGTGAGTTCTTCCTATGTCACATTATTTTTTCACAATCTCAAGGTATAAAAACTTAATCCACAATGGAAGAATTAAATATATTTTTTTTTTCTCAAATCATCTCACGTTATTTTTTCATGTCTTTCTCTTTGCCTTGGTTACTGCAAGAACTAGGTTCTTAAATAAGAACTCAGTTCTTATTTTTGACATCACACAATGTAAGAACTTGCATTTATGGGTTCCTATTTAAGAACTCAAGACACAAGAAAAACCATTGCAAATGCTCTTAGTGTCCAACCCTTGAGAGAGGGGGGACGATAAAGCGACCCTCCTACCTTGTGTCGTTGCTAGTGGGGTAAGTTGTGAGGGGGAATAACAAGGTCACCAAAACTTGTGAGCAGTTATTGACATTTTATTCTATACTGTCGTCGTTTCATAAAATAAAATAAATTAAAAAAGGAATAAGAAGGTCGGCAAATTACAACCCCAACTACTAGACTACGTATTACTTGGTAAGAAATGATAATTTTTGTTGTTGATGATGTTGTTCTTCAAATTAATGTAGTTGTTTACTTGTTTATTTTGAGCCTGATATTAAGAGTCATTTTGGTGACCAAGCTAAAATGAGGTGGGGAGGAACAAAAGTCATTTGGGGGCATATTTAGTAAAGTTGCTGTCTTGTACTCTTGTCGAAGACTAATGAACTCAACTAACTTAACAAAATCTAATTATCAAGTAGCATTGTTAAAGTTCCAAATGATTTGCTCTGATCTTGAGGATTCCTAATTGCGGTCCATTTGACAAACATAATAGGACACTAGACACCACCCTTATATGAGTATATATGACTATACGAGTATGTTATTATTGGATCCATAATAATCAGAATTATTCGGGGTTTAAATACCGTTTAGTACATTTTCAAAACAAGTGTCAACCATTGAAAAAGATGGTGAATGAAATTACGTATCGCCGTTGATAATGGGACATACAAAAAACCTTATTCTTGTACACCAAACAAACCTCGTTCGGAAGAACATGCTAAAACTATGCTACAACCCACGTCTTGAACAATGATTGAATTTAGCCAGCCATACACGTCTTTATCATAAAAGACCACCCTAATAATTTCCCCACCATAATATATACTCACCCATTACATATATATCCTTCCATACACACCCTTCCAATTTCCTGCTGTCTCCTCTTCAGTCTCAAGAATCTCAATCATATTATTCTTCCCTTCCAAAATTTTATATTATATGCTAAAAAAGTTTAGAAAATAATCATCTTTAAAAACTAATATATAGTTGGTACAATATATGTTAGTATGTCCTAGCATTTTGTTAGACTAATGTCAATTACGTTGTGTGATGATGAAGCCTCAACTTCAACGACAACAACACCAAGAATAACGCAATGTGATATGAAAGTGCAACTTGTTTCGAAATCAAAGAGCGAGAGGCTCCTAGAGAAGTACTTTGATGCATTCGAGTTCGATTTCGACTACGAGTAAAGCGGGATTTGGTCGCCTCCGGTGAGGCGGACGTCGTACATTGGGTCACCGGGGAGAGTGTTTACAGAGGAAGAGTTGATGGCTAAGCTTAGGACTGCTTTGGAGACTCGAAGTGGTAGTTGCACGAGAAGGGGTACGGCTTGTGTTGATGTTTGGGGTTGCATTTCTTCATTATTCTCTTCTTTTCAGAAAAGGGTTAAGAAACGAAAAGAAATAACATATGGTATGTGATTCATATGTATGTATGTTACTCAATTCCGGTTTCTGGATTGTTAACGTTTGATTTCAGTATGCGAAAAGAATCCAAACCAAACATTAACAATCTAAGGAAACGGAGATAGAACAGTGAGTTTGAGTATTGATCTCATACTCATATGCTCCCTCATTTTCCTAGTAGTTCTTTGATTTGTATGTGCACATAAAATTGGTTAAAGGGGTAGATTATTAAGTAGTTTTAATTATTAGTATTTTCCAACTTTAGGTAGGTAGATCGAATAAAATGTTTAGTTAAATACATGTGAAATGTACAAATTAAAGTTCCAAGTATTGATGTTTTCCTTTCGAGATAGATATGTTATTTGGTTAGCCATTCACAAAGTGTACAAAGTCTTTAAATTAGTTTATACGAAGTAATCTTTTTTTTTTTCTTTGCGTGTGAAAAGAGTTACGGAGTATAAAAGTAATTTTAGTTCTCCTCAAAATTGAACTCTGAACAAATGTAACACGCCATGATACTTTACCATTTTAATCTGAAATTAATTTTCTCCTACATTCTAATATCGACTCTCATTGTCTATTAGTGATGTCTATTCAAGTCTTAGGATTAAGGTATAGGACGAGTATAGGGTACTCGAAATTCCGAATGCAGTCCCTCATTCCCCGTCAATGTTGGCTTTTAGACTCTTAGGCAAGAAAATAAAAAGAATGTATAATGTACCAAATAAAGACAAGAAATTTTGTTGGCAATTATGAATAAATTTCCTCTTTCAGTGGAGCCAAGGACATTATATTGACTCCAGTTTCTTCAAGTCTTGATCTTTCAAAATCAATTACTCCGTATTTGCCAAAAGCAGAGTCTTTTGAGACACGCATTATATCGACGCTGAGTCTTATCATGATTTTAGACTTTTGGTTAATATAATTCTTCCACATCATATACGGAGTATGATAACATCATAGATTAATCAAGCTAAGAGCGTTACTCAAGTGCAACTTTACGATCTCCCAATTCACTAAATTCCACGAGTAGTATTCTCTATGTTCTTGAACTCTAAAGTAGAATGCAATGACTTACTAAGGGGTCGTTTGGTTCACGTCTAACAGGTTTCAGGAATGGGGTTGGATTCACTCAACCCGATTCCATGTGTTTGTGTGCAATTTTTACCCCCATAAACCCGGTATTTTCCGTGTCCCTGAAACCCCTAGGAATCGGGTTTTGAATCCGGTCCTCCTCCTCCTGACTCAAGGAAACCTGGAACTTATTATTTCAAGGAGTTCCCAACGTTGAGTTCAAGGACATGTACCTTCTTCTGCAAGCCCCTGTATCTTCTTCTTCAAGCCCCTATTAATCAAGGCTCATTGTTTATCTACTACATAAGCTTTTCATCTTCTCGCACCTTCTTTATGAGTGACCTGCACACACGAATTAACCTCCGCCAGTATCCACCCTTGAGATATCCTCTTTTTCCAATTATAATCATTTGTTTTCTTGGAATTTTAGTGGTAATGATTTGGTGATAAACTAATGAAACGCCTGCAACTGTAGTGTTATACTTGCTTTTTTTCCATTTTTTTTATTTACTTTTAGATGTCATATCATTGTGGGTTGTGAATTTGTGGATGATGTGTGCTTGGAAATAGGTGATCTTTATCATACTGGTTTTTTGTGTCGTAAAATTTTTAGTTTTCCTTGATTTTAATTTGATTGTTTTGGAAAAGAAAAAAAAAAAAAAAACGAACCAAACACCTGGTATTAGGAATTAAGTTCCAACCCCATTCCAATAAACCCGATTCCTTATGCCAACCCGAACCCGGATAGTCAACCAAACGACCCCTAAGCAGTTTATATAATTATATTGTAAAGTCAATTTTATTTGGCATTTAGATATTTCGAACAAAAAAATTTCACAACGCATATTAAACCTTTTCTTATCTCGCCATAAACAAAATCCGTCGAGACACGGGGTAATATCATTGTTGAAAATGGAGTCATGGGATGGTTGTTTACTAATGTGAATGCTGGGATTTGCGGAAAAGGAATAGTACGGGAATAGTACATGTTAGCAAAAAACGAGGAAATTACTATGGGAGTACCAACAAAATTGAATGAGTTGAAGTAGCAAATGTTGACTTGCAATAAATGAACAGAAAACTTGATTTCTCTTCCTATTTCCTTGCAGTGTGATGCATGTTTCAGAGAGAAGTGACGTTTACCAGAATCTTTGTACCATATTTTCCTCCTTTCTTCTTTATGGTCGCCATCAGGTAATATTGGCCAAATGGCCGGCAAAACATATACTCAATACTCGTTTTTTTCCTTATGCCAATGGCCAAATGATACTCTTCAAGTGACTTTAGTTTAAACTAAATTTTAAGACAATGATTTTGTTCACGAGCAAAGCTCGTCTCTGATAAGGAAAGACTGGCTCGTTTAATTGTTTTGTTTATAGGTGAGTTACTGGTCTCGAAAAGCTCAACCTCCATGGAGTTTTGATTTTCAAAGATTTGTCGCACATAGTGGGGTAGTAATTTTTACTCCCTCATGTAAGTCATATTTCTCAAGGTGGGGACTTTACTCATTTCACAAGGAGTGTAAAAATCACCATCCCACAGAGTGACCCTAGCTCAACAGTTGGAATCGGGGAGGAGTCTCGTCATCGACCTTCAACATATATGCATTTAACTAGTAAAGTTTGGAAAATGAGGATTTGAGCACCCAACGTCTTGGTTGTGGGTTGGTAGCTCTACGGCTCTACCACTAGGCTACCACCACACTCTCTAGCCCGTTTAATTGTGACTTTTGTAATTGGAGCGGTACCATATTTGTGTTGGTGGTCTCAAAACGAATATCACTACCAATCAATCAAATAACTTTGGAAATTCATTTAATAACGCATGTTATGACTGTGAATCTGTTATACGCTCTATAATTAACAACATACTCGTATTGACATACCATGCATAACAAGGAGGAGTGGATCCCTTGCTATGTGCGTTGGCTAAATCGCACCGATCCATCACTCATCATATCATCCCCAGCGTCTCTCTTCTCACCACGCATCATCCTTAATCCCTAACATCTCTCATCTCACTACCACAACCCTACCACAACAAAGATCAAGGTAGGCCTGGTGGTTAGGAAATCAACCTGTGTGGGGGTTGTCCTGGGTTTGAATCCTCATGTCCCCACCCTCAACCCCGGGCATTAGCTCTTCTTTTGTACCAAAAAAAGAAAACCTATTATAACCCAGCCAACGACATCGGTGAGTGAAACCATAAAACTTTTCTCGGTGTCATATCCAGGTGGTCAACAATTGAGGAGTGGGGCAATTGGTGGTCAACAGTGGCAATTTCGACAAGAAGCCGATTGGTGTTGCATTAATTCTGGGTTGGGCTTTGGGTAAGGGGCCTTTGGACCACCGGCCACCAGCCCACCACATCGCCTGGAGTCATGGGCTGATTCAGTGATAAGGGGGTCGTGGCATTGTTTGCGTTGTGGTAGTTGAGGTTGGGGAAGAAAGAACATGACATTGCTGTGATTTAGAAAAACTTCAAACGTGAAACAAAGTATCACAAACCACCTTTTTTTTTTGAAATGGTCACAAACCACCTTAGAAGTTAGACCAATTCACTAGGCGAGTTGCAATTGCGCAAAGTGATTACCCGCCATTATACAACCTTTTTCAAAGAGGTTCACTCCGTTGGTTTGTTTTCACTTTCACGTTGTTTAGTTTAATTCGGAACTTAGAATAAGTAAGAATTCGAACTACTAACGTAAAGCATTTGGGAAGCCGTATGTGTGGCGATAATAACAATATGCGGTGACAGCAACATGTTCCGTACTAGGTGCTCTCATTCATTTGTCAGATGGTTTCCAATGACAGATATCAAACTATGGCATATAAGAGAAACGATGCCGACCCTCCAATATTGGTGAAGGAGAGTAAATATTTGAGGGAAACAAAAAAAAAATCAAAATTTTAGTTGTTAGTGCACTTGGAGGATCATCTAGCTCAACGTCACGAATTTCTTGTTGCTCCAACTTGGTGGGCAGGAAACACATCTAGTCCTCTTGTCCGTCCAGGTGCGCCTCCTATAAGCGAACCCACATCCAGCACAAACCTGCTAAACCTTTTCTTATGAGTTATCCGAACAGTATTTATTTAGAAGCAAAGGATGTCCAGCACAAGCTTAAGACATTTGCATAGGAAGGCAGGAGAAACTTACGACTGCTGTAATGCATTTCCGAGATCATCTATAGCAGCAGAATCCAAGTATATCTTGCTACCCATTTTTGATACAGAATGCATAGACGGTAAAGCAGCCTCTTCTCTTGCGGCTAAAATCACAGTTAGAGCCGTCTATCAGCAGCGAAAAACAGGAAAAGAAACAGGGCCATAGACATTAATAAAGAAATCAGTACATTAAGTTACTTTGAAAAAGTTTTACCTGATTGCTTCGTGTTGTCGGCAGATTCATGTAAGCCCAAGAGATTCTGTATTCAATTGTAATTATAAGCATTCGCTATGAAGTAAAAGTAATCCTAATAGCGGAAAGGGAAGTGAAAAAAGAAAAGGTTCTTCTAGGGAACACAGATTACCTTCAAAGTCGTGTAACAAGATTCAAGGTCATCATTGACTAAGATATGATCAAAAAGACCAGGAGATTTTCCCTGCTCAAGCTCCTTCTGCGCATTGCGCAACCGTTTCTGAATTTGTTCCTCTGTCTCAGTCCCTCTGTATTTCAGAGGACTTCAAGTTAGTGGCATTACAGCATAGTAAGAGATACAGCAAATTTGGACAAGGCAACTCTAGTTTACCTAGACCGAAGCCTCTTCTCGAGATCTTCATAGGATGGGGGACAGACAAAGATAAAGATAGCATCAAGAGAACTAGCCCTCACTGACTTTGCTCCTTGAACATCAATGTCAAGGATGCATCTCTGCGTCAAGACAGATACTTGTCTCAAGATTTATACAGCAGAAATTATTCTAATTAATAAACAAATACAATTTCGCCATCAAGGTAACAATGTTAACACAGATTATTCAGCAATTTTGCCATTGAGGTATCAAATGCAAACACAAAATATTAGACAAAGACAATTTTGCGTCAATTTTATGGTACCACATTCCCAATTATTCAAAAAAAAAGGAAAAGACCAAGAGTACAAGGCAGGAAGGAAGGAAGCCAATACTCACCTTCCCTGAATCAGCAACCACCTCGACGCCTTCAACACTTGTCCCGTACAAATTTTCATGAACTGAAGCAAACTCAAGGAACTTTCCATCTTCAATCTCTCCTTCCATGATATTTCTGTCTGTGTAATGGTAATGAATGCCATCTATCTCCATCGCCCTTGGGGCCCGAGTTGTGTGGCTCACAGAGAATCCAAACATTGAAGGAAACTCCTCCATGAGCTTGGATATCAATGTACCCTTGCCCACACCAGAAGGACCACTGATAACAATAGGTTTTCCAGCATAGCCATCGACTCCTTTACTCCAAGCTACTACGTCATTTCCTAATAGCTTCTTCTGTTGTCTAACGAAAGGAGTGTCCACCTACCAATTAATTAAGAAGCGTTTATCAGGATTCCGATCTAAGAAACAAAGAAGCTATACTCCAAATTTCCATCCCCAAAAGGAGTTTGATCTGAATTCTGACATTAACTAGCACGACCCTCTCAACATCCCTAAAATTTGGAATGCACCAGCCGTTGACTAATCATTCCACAAAAATACAAATTCAATGACAGTATCAGTTGAATGAATCAGAACACTGACCTCAAGAAACCAAAAGCTATCATCCGTCATTGAACTATTCTTAATAACTAATACTCTATCGTTGCCTATTGGCATAGCCCAGTGATCTGAGCCCACAGCTGGCTTTGTACCCAAGACCGTAGGATGTACCCTGCAATTTTGAGGACACGCATAATTATAACCCGAAAGACTGCTAGAAAAATTAAATGGGTAAGAACATACTAACAAATGTTGAACACGCACCATTTGCCCATGGACTTGTCGTATTTCTTTACGGCAAAGGACAAGGTTGAATCATTATGGTCTCCGATCACGTACTGCAACAAGCCATCAAAATGGAAACGAAACAAAGCTGGTTCAAGACTCGAGATTGGGTATAATTGAGTTTTGCTAATCAACAAGAGGACGACGAATTATATAGCAAAATAGAATACCTCTGTGTTGCCTACAACAATACAGGTTTCCCTACCCCTGCAAACCAAATCAAAGCCATCTCCATAACTCTTGTGCAGATCATCACCCACAAAAGCTGGAGCCTCACCCTGTTAAACAAAACCCAAATCCGAGTTTTAGGAAACACGGCAATACAACACTAATCCGATACATCTATCTTTCTCCGGCCAAACACGATATTCAATGGGAGAAATTTCAACAAAGTTTGAACTTTCAAGCATCTAATTGCCTCAAGAACCGAAATAAACGAGAAAGCGAGGCAATCGAGATAGGAGAACACGAAAATTCTCACCATTAAGTAAATCTTGTTACTGCCACCAAACAATCAACAACCTGCACAATGCACAGCAGCAAATATAGATCAAAATGCCGGGGTAACAAGGTAAAATACACACAAACACCCACGACACGAGACGAAACATACCCAAATCCTAATAGGCAGAATTGGAGAAATCAAAGAACCGGGGTGCGGATGCGAAAATGGCAGATACAAAATTGATGTGGAAAAAAAGGGTGGAGCTTCTTTAAGAAGGAAAAGGGAAAGAGGAGGATGATGGAAAGAAGCAAAGGGAGTGGCAACTTTGCTTGAATTTCAAAAAATCAAATTAGGATTCACAAAATCACAAGTAGGGGTAATGAATCAAGATGCAAGAAAAGGGTAGGAGGTTTCCCATGATACCAGGAAAAAATAATTAAAGTGTGTTTTGATCAATTCTGCCTATTTGCTACCTGTCTTTTTCAATACAACTTTGACATGGTTGCTAATTTTAGAAGAATTGACTCAATCTAGTACCACATTTACATCAATACCCTCTCGTAAACCAACCCAATTTCGCGTTTTTGACACGGGTTCGAGTTTTAGTGTGTTTAGTTTTAAAAATTGTGATTGTTGATAAGTTATGGCTACGACTATTGGCACTCCAACGGATGATCCCGTGACGCTCCCACTATTGTTGGTTTAAACTAAAATTGGGTCCACGACCACATGCTCGTAAGTCGTAAGTCGTAACTGACTCTTTAACTTGGAGTGCTGAAAGACTCACGTGGAGTGCGAATAGTCGTGGCGGAGTTCAAGTCACAAACAAAAACAACTTATTTAGTCGCAGGCTAACACGAGTTGCGTAAAGTTGAATATAACGATCTGGTAAAAATAAAAATAAAAAATGTGTTTGGAAAAATTGGAGCTCGAAAGTTCAATCAAACATCCCAGAACAAATGCGTAGATCCAAAAAAAAAAAATTAGAGTTTTACGGAACAAATGCTAAGATTAGAGCTAATTAGCCAACACAAGACAAATCAAGTTCCTTCAAATATACGCAAACAAAACAGTACTTGGCGGCGGGTCGGGTCGGGTGTCGACAAGACACGACCCGTACGCCGACACGTATCCGACACGCCGGAAGAAAGATAGGAGGTGTAAAGTGATGTTTACCTGATTTGTCGGAGATGCCGAGGGTGGGGACCCCAACGGTTATGTCAATGTCGCGCCGGAGATAGAAGTGATGTCGGAGTGCCGGGGATTACGGGCGTTGGAGAGGGAGAGAGGAGGAGAGAGAAAGAGAGGTTGAGTGGGGCGGTGCTGCTCAAGCCTCTGCAGAAGGGAGGGACCATGAGAAGGCGTAGTGTAGGGGTTTTTTTTTGTTATAAAAGGGTATATTGGTCTTTCCATATTAATGGGTTGTTTAATTATAGTAGTTACGGCTTCTTCATCAGTTTACTTTTTTGACTTCTTTGTTTTTTGACCCAATTTTTGTAGAAAAGAGAGACCTTTTTTTAAAGGACTAACCTATGAATAAGAGACACCTATCCAAACTAACGTGTCACTATTCAGTACGGTGTCGGATACGGATATTAGGAGGCCACCGGGAGGACATGTGTCTAAAGTATGTTACTGACTTGCTTTCTTTGGAATAAGGGTAATCATTAGCTTGCTTGTTCATTTTCCCAGTTGCAAAGAAGTTCTGGATGGTTGCTATTAGTTCATTTTTTTAATATATTCTAGTTTGTTTTGAAGAAACCTGAAGAGAACCCAACATGACCCGGACTCTTCTGAGATGAGTTTCTTCAGTTGGGTGTCCCTTATTGGACTATCTTGAATATGAATTGGTATTTCAATTGGGCCGGCCCATAGATAGGTGGGTTATCTTGATCCAAATTTATGGATTGGCCTTGCCCAATTAGACAAGATATACACCGGTAATGGATTTATAGGATTGATCGTGTAAAGCCATCTCATTGACGCTTAAAACACTAAAGAGAGCCTCCTTAATTTCCCCAATTGTGATTGTTCAAGTGAGCATATCTCGTTGGTTATCATTCAAAGTTGCACCCTTGGAGATGAATACTCTATCAAGATCATCCACCTTCTTTTGCTTTCCCGTCAAGTTATGATAATAGTCTATAAATGTCTCTTTTATACCACTACTATCAGTTTGAAGATTCCCATTTCTGTCTCTAATATGGCGAATGAAACTCATGTGCTTTCTAACTGCAATTTTCGAGTAAAAGTATTGAGAGCTGCAGTTAGCTTGTTTCATATGATGTATCTTAGCTATTTGGCTAAGGCTATGTTTGATAGAACTTGATAAAAGTAGTATTCAGATTAGTTTAAAGTCATTCAAATCAGATTAGATCAGATCATAGTCATTCAAATCAGACCAGGTCTGATCTAAATTGCTCAAATAACGATAAATGAATTTGGCCCATTATTGGTACTAATTCATTGAAATTCAATCAATTTCAAATCAGATCAGGAACAATCAAATCAGATTAGAAAGATGCAGTCTTATCAAAGAGAACCTAAGCATACTCATCTCTGCTCCCTTTAACTTAATGTACTTCTCCTTCAACTCTTTGCATTCATCTCTTAGTTCAGTATTTCCTAAATCATATTGCATTTTCTTTGGCATAATAGTAGGTCCTTTTTGCAGTTCACAACTCTGTCAGATAGGTTAGAGGAATGATTCTTGTTAAGCTCTGAATACCATGTTTTACCTTTTTAGTTTTTGAAGCAAGATGTGCATAGGGGATCCACTAAATGAGGAATTCCATGCTCTACTAACAACTTCGTGGTAACCCTCATGATTCTCCCAACAATTCAGATATCTGAAAATTTTTTAAGATTTTGGGTAGTTTTATCACTTTGACAATAATTGGGGAGTGATTGGAGAATCCTGAGGGTAGAAAATCTGCAAAAGAACTTGGGTACTTGATATCCACGTTGGGTTCACAAGTGCTCTATCCAACTTGCACCATGTCCTAGCTTCTCCATCTTGATTATTAGTCCAGGTAAAGAAAACTCCTTGACAAGTAATGTCCTCTAAGCCACAAAGTTTGAGACATTCATTAAAATCCAACATTTCACTAATGACAGGTGGGTGAGAACCCATTTTCTCCTCATGGGACCTTGTGATGTTGAGGTCACCTACGACTATCCCATGCAGTCCTCCAGGGTTCATATGTATCTGAGTATCCGAAGCTAAGATTCCTTCCTTTCCTCTGCATTATTGCTTCCATAAAACATAGTGATATAGAATTCATCCTGATTCTTAACCTTGTAATGAATCAATTGCCCATGAGTGGTGATTATCTCCACTTTTATTTGATGTCCTCTCCACAATAATCAAATCCTTCCATTCCTATGATGTGCATAGTTTGTACTTTTGAAGCTATTAAACTTCCTTCTTAAAATTGCATCAGCTTTCTTCTTTTTAAGTCTTGTTTGCATTATACCCATTATATCTACTTTGTATTTCAACATGAAATTTTTTACTTCATGTTGTTTGAGGGGCTCATTGAGCCCTCTCACATTCCAAGATGCAACTATCATTGAGATAGAGAAGTTCCTGGTGGCTCCTCATCCCCTAGAAAATCAATCTTGTTCTGCACCAGGAAACACATCCCCTTTGTAGCTTGGTTGCTAGCCAAGCCTAGTAACTTTGTAAATCTGTTACTTGTCCTGGGTTTTTGTTTTGGACTTCCCTGGCTTTTTGACCATCCTAAAACTCATATCATCCACCAGTCCACCACTAAGCCCTTAAGTGTAGCAATTTCCTCCCGATTTCTCTCTTCCATACAAGTTTACTTTTGTAACATTAATTCCTGAACTGCAGATTTCCTTTCAACTTCCTTTGTACTTACTTCTGCACCTTCTCCAGGTTGTACATTTGGTTTGTACATCTGTTTTGGCTTTGCTTGCTGTGTTTTCCTTTCTTGCATGCACAGGCCTATTAAACTTGCAACTCCTTTCTTGGTGACCCAATTTCTTGTAGCATTGACAGAAATAAGGGACCCAATCATACTCAATTTTCTGATAGAAGGGTTCAGAAAATGAAGTTTTGAGAATCAAGTGATTCGGTAAATTTTCTGAAACATCCAACTCCACCTGGTTGATCGATATAACCCAAACATTATTATCCTTACTGAAACCCGTGTGAGCTTGACCACGGCTTGTAACATTCTCCTTAACCTTCCCTACAAGGGA
>JBBYHQ010146248.1:0-26626 GCA_038382645.1 Spergularia azorica
ATAGTTTCCAATAGTAAGACAAAAATTCGAGTAATGAAAATGATGAATGAACGTATTAATGAATTTGTCAGGCTTACTGAGTACGTGTTTCTCATAGTTCAATTTGGGGGAGCCGATAGAAACAAAAGAAAATGGGTGGGCAACGCTTACAAGTAATTCCTCTTATTTACAAAAATCTACTACTTTAAACAATGTGACTCACAACTTTGATACTCCAACTTCAGCTAGCAATAGTATTATCTTTACTCTTCCTCATTGTGCGTCAAGGAGAAAACGAAAGTTTTTCACTGTGACTTACTAAACATGGTACAAAAACATATAATGCAACAAGAATTATCCCCGTGATTTCATGAGGCCTAAACTAATTGTTACTTGACTTCAAAAAAAAAAAAAATATTGTTACTTTATCTACTTATGTAGTTTTTTTTTTTTTAATTTAACATGAGTCAATATTCTTTTCATTTTTCAGGTAAAATGGACACTCCGATTTATGATTTTTAAAATTGGGAATACTTATTTTAATCAGAAAAAAAAAAAAAAAGTAAACTGAAGTTTTGCACCTTTGGATGTAACAGTAAACTGGTGCTTATATGGGAGAGTATTACATTGGTTTAGAGGAGCCATGTTAGTAATGCTTAATCACTTTGGTATTGATACTGAATATGTTGGTGATCACAAATTATACTATAGACGGCTGTACAACCACAATTGCTTTTATCACGACGTTCAAGAATCCCACCACCTCATTTCCTATAGATTTGGAGCGAAAATAATAGGTGTACTATATAATGGGGGAATGTCTCATATTAACATTGTCGTCATGGCATTAATCGTTCATGAAGTAATAACTAAAGGACTTTAATTTTACTTTTTCTTATATATTAGTGCCAATCACGGAATAATTTCCAGTTTATTCATTAATTTTCAAGTGAATTTGGAGTCAAACTATGTAATGCCACTCTGTTTTGTTAACCCGGCACCCCTGTCCCTATTTACTCTGCTCTTACGATTTCGAGATAGATCCATGAATAAATCTATTTACAAGTTCAGCTAATACATGAGGTGTTTGCTTAGGTCAAAAATCAAACTTTTGGTGTGACAGATCACATAAAGTTATCACCAAAAGTTAGTCATAGAGATATTTTATACGATTTTCGTTTAAAAGGAAGCGAATTGTAGACCCGTGAGTTCACGGGAACAAAAACTAGTTGTTGTTATCTATTTATTTACTTCATCCTAAGCTGGGCTATTAATTCACATTATATTGTTACAATACGAATTTCCAGTTTTTCCAAATCATAACCAAGGTTGAATTAGGAAACTCTTCTACCTATATACTAGCATAAGAAAATTCACAAGCAAGAATATCACAATTGAAAGTTGCATCAATCGATCAGATACTCAAGAAGCTCTAGGTTTGGTTCTTTCAACCACTCTTTATGATTGTGTATTAGATAGTTTAGTTACTGATTCGTTCTTTATGATAGAAAGTTTGTACAGAATGGTATTGGGTTTTGTACCTTCATATAACATAACAAAATTTTAAAACATTTCGAAATCCTCTATTTAAAAATTGTAGCCGGGACGCGGCACGATGCAATCTAGTTATATAAAAGCCTCAAATCGAGCAACAGAAGAAAAAAAATGTAGATTTCACCAACTTAGCAGCAAACTATACTACAAACTAACCCATGTTCATACCACACACCTAGATTATGAGATCACCACGATATAACTCACTACATTAACAATTTGTTTCACCGATATTTCATCATTGAAAATAATAATAATATCTTTTCGAGTAAAGATTACATTTCATTTAGATCGGATTAAGTTTAAGAACAATTTGGGGTGAATTGGAATTTGGATAGAACCGATAAGACTCACGAGAGTATATTCTCTCTCACAACTTTTAATTTATTTAATTTCTCCTTCGCCTGAAAACCAGCCCATCCCCATTCCCCCCCTCTCCTCTCCGCTTGCTTCCACTTTCTCTCTCCTCCCCCCCCCTTGCCACGGCGGCGATCATCACCATCATCTCTCCTCCGCCTCTGCCACCGCACGACCACCACTACCGGCCGCGATCATCCCTGCCGCCTTCTCTCACCCGAATTTCAATCGAATTTCTGATAATCCACTTTTGGGTTCTAATTAAAAAATTAAATTAAAATTGTTTAAATAATTTAGTTTGGTGGGGGGCGTTTATGAGCAATTTCCGAGCTGTTTTCGTAAATTTAAGGTAACGCCATGTTTATCAGCTTTAATTTTATTATTATTATAATCAAATTGTTGTAATCAAATTGTTTATAATCTGTGTGCTATGTGAATTAATACTTGGGTCATATTTAATTGTTTAATTAACCGCTGTAATAATGTGGGTATTATCTGTTTTTGATTAATATGTACTGTATTGTTTGATTGGTTTTTATTTTGCTGGAATTGGGTTACAAGGATCAGAGAAGCGAAACCGGGTTTGTTTTAAGTGTAGCTTCTTCTGTACGCTTTGTTGTTTTGATTTTGCTGCTGAAATTGTGAGTTGAATCGTTGAGCTGATTATAATTGAGCTGATTGTATTGTTAAGTAGCAGGCGGCATCCGTAAGCAGCCTCTCTATGTTCTCAATGTAGGGGTAAGGCTTGCGTATATCCGACCCCCCACTTACCCCGCCTTATGGCGGGACCCTTTGAGGCACTGGGGTAATGTTCGCGTTAATGTATACTTGAGTTAATTGTCGGTATTCTGATAATGTCGGGGGTGATACTTGGGTTGATGATGTATTTGGGAGTTAAATATGACAGCCGTGTTAGTTGGCCGACAATGTGTGGTGGCCGGTGGGTGATCTTGATGTTATTTAAGGGACTTCGGTGAGCTTTATTTGGAGTGTGGTGTTTTTTCGGGTTTTATGAGGTTGTCAGACAAATTGCCATGGTGATTGAACTAATTTGGTCAAGTGCTAAAAAGGGGAGTTTATGGGTGTTTGTATCACGGTAGTGGTAAAGTTGTGGTGGCTTTTAGATTTGCCGAAGTAGTTGAATAAGTGGTTTCCATTTGTTGATACTAGTTACTTAGCTAGTGGTTGGTCTTGTCGAGTTGGTTATGTACTAGAGTTAGATCAGGTGTGTTCAGAGAACGGTTATCTTGTTAGTTGTTAGTAGTTGCTGCGTCTTGGAGGTTTGGATGATCTTTGTGTTTTGGGTCAACAATGGTCGAGAATACAAAATAGTGTGTATAAATCACAGTGATCACTAAGGAAGAATTATGGGATTAGGGAATTCCAATGATTTTATATTATGGTTGATTTGAGGATTCTGTCGGGTTGTGATCCTAAGCTGGTCCGTGCTGGCATGCTGCATGTTGTAGTGGTAAATTATCTGTGTTATAGTTATGTTGATTGTGAGACACTAGGATGACTTAAGTTGAGTATGTGACTTATGATGACATAATGTCACCAGACTCACCAGGATAGTTATTGGACTTATGATGACATAATGTCACCTGGATAGGTATAGGACTTATGATGACATAATATCACCTATTATAGTAATGATGTATGATTTACAATCCTGCACGTCGTTGTTTACACAGGAAATTGTTCTTGATATGCCTGATATTGTTTGTATGTACAAATGTAGGGGTTGCGGATTTTTTTGTTTGTTTGGTTAAATCCTATTAACAAAATAATACTGTTCGTTAATGGTTGCCACTGACTGGCATGGCCAGTCCTTCAATTTCGTTGATCTACGTAGCGTTAGTCTAGGACAGGTGACCGTAACTAGATCGTAAACGATTCTAAGTCCTGTTTAGAAGAGTACTGAGGGTTCTTATTTTTCACTTTTTAACTTCTAAATAGTTTGTATTATAGCCTGCTTCTGGTTGATATTTGTCAAAGCAAATACGTATTCTGTTGGGTTGGCTTGTGCTTTCTAGTCTGGAATATATATATTTTCACTGTTTTTACATATGTTATAACAGTCTATTGCTATGTTTGTTTTTGTTATCAGTTATTGGGAGCATAATCTTCTCTTTCACCAATCATGAATGAAAGGAATATGTTGTGTAGTAGCCATCAGATTCACGATTTAATGAATGGACAGCAAGGTCAGAGCCATCTACGTCCAGACCCCTGCATGGTCATGGGGAGCACGTCGAATTTCCATCCTTCTCATATGAATCAGGTTCTACCGCCTTCTGGGAATGTGAGCAACTTTGATCTCCATAACATACCAGAGCATGCTGGTAGGCCTGCTTTTTTTGGGATGACTCAATACAACCAGCCTACTCATCCTGGAACGAATCTTGAATTAGGTATTCCAACAACATCAAACTTCTTTAACCTTCACTTGAACCCTGCCCCTGGTGGAAGAGTTTTTCCAGTTCCACTTAACCACGGTTTTGTGGATCACTCACTATCTTCAAGTAATTATAGAAGCAATGCCGTTTCTTTTGGTGAATATGGAAGGAACAATTTCTCAACAGAAGATGTTAGAGGGCTTTGTAAAAGAAAGAATGCTGAAGGCATCCCTGGGAATGTTCAGCATTTTGGTGCCTCTGCAGGACCTAGTAGTTCTTCCGCCGCTCCGTTGACTAGCTGTCATTTTGAGTCTGGGCCTGCTCCTATGGATGCACCGCTTGCCCTGCAGGAGTATAGAAGTAATGCCTCACACTCTATGATGGAAGTTGGAGGAACTAATGCAAGGCATAGATCTGGGGCTGTTGGTGTACATATGGATACTGGTATGCTGCACAACTATAACCATATTCCTCAAGGAAATTATGGGAACCAATCTTTTCCACCATCCAGCTGTACATGGTTGGACCAACAGGCCATCAACAGCTCTGGTGGTTTGCCGTGGAATGGACCTCCTATGTTGCCTTACTTCCAGGGTAATTTCTTCTTTTCTGAATAATATTGTTTTTTCTTCTATCGTGTGCATATTTTCTTTCAATGTGATTGGTTAAATCCAGCTTCATTCGTAGTACTTTGGCAACTGCTGACATCAGTATATATATTGTACTGAATGCTGAGGATTGGAATTTTGTTTGCTGCCAACTATCAAATGCATCTATATTTAAACCAATGGTTTTTTCAGATGACTTCAGCTTTGCTCACATGCATGCAGGGAGCAGTATTCACGGGGGTGCCTTGGAGATGGGCAATGGTGGTCTTCTGGGATATCCTGAAGCTTCTAATAACCATGGATCAGCAAATTTCTTGCCTTCACCACCCATCCTTCAACAACACCACAATCTTCATCCTTCACAAAGAGGTTATGGTGTTGCTTGCTATCCTCCTTTTCTAGCAGGTCCAACTAGAGTTCCTACAAACGATGGTGTGCAGCACGATGCCATTCCTTTGTCCCCAGAAAGTGCAGAGACAACGAGCCGACCAACGGGCATTAGAATATACCGGTCTCATGGTAGAGGAATGTTACCTGACGCAGCTTCTAGACGCCGGGATTTTCCTCGACTAAGAAATCTGCCAGGAGAGGTATGTCTACTCTTTATACCCCTGCTTCTTCAGTACTTATCAGTGTATTAGTAAGGCAGTGTAATATGACTGGGATCATAATTGAAAGTTTTAGCTTGTCCGTTCTCTTAATTTTTTCTTAGTTTATACTCTGAAAGGCTGGTATAATTGAAGTTATTTGGTTAGGCTGTTTAAGAATGAGATAGTGGAATCTGTTTAGCTAAACATTGCCTTGATGATTGTAGGGAGTTGCAATTCTGGAGTTCCCGTATGAAGTAGATTTTGACGACTTCATCGATAATCACAGAGATATGCGGCTAGACATTGATGATATGTCATATGAGGTGAGTTAATGAAGGCTGTCTTGGTGTAGATGCATTTTTATTTTGGTGTTGATGCTGTTATGATATGATGCTTATTTCCATCCATTACAGGAGCTTCTTGCTTTGAGTGATCGCATTGGGACTGTGAGCACTGGACTTTCAGAAGATGACATCACAGGCCGTCTGAAAACCAAGCGATATAGTTCAACCACAGCTACCATTAATTTAGAGGAGTTGCCATGCATTGATCAAAACAACGATTCTTGCATTATCTGTCTGGTATTAAACTTCAAATATGATTAGTGTCTTAGAACTGTTGTCATTTTCGAGGCTTCAGGAATGTGAGGCTAATCAACTAAATGGAATGCACTGCAGGATGAATACGAAGACAAAGATCAACTGGGAACTTTAGATTGTGGGCATGAATACCATGCAGGTTGCTTGAAGAAATGGTTGCTCGTGAAGAACGTTTGCCCGATCTGCAAAGCACCCGCCTTGACAGTGGAGCAGAAGGGCCGATGATCAGAGTCGACATTAATCCAGAACAAACTTCTGGTGCTTATCTATTTGTTTTATGAATTAGAGTTATAACGTACATATATATACTTCCGTGGTGAATTTGTATAAAACCATTTAATTACCGGAACTTCTTGGGTAAGAGGTTCCAGCAGCAGCAGCGTGTTCTCTGTAACCTCGCACCCATAAAATGTCATGGAATTGTACAGACCCTTTGTAATTATGGTCCTGTAGATGGTTCCATTTAAACTTAGTATTTTCTGTGAATAATCGCGGCATGATAAGTTTGCTCGTGTGAGTGTAGCTGAATGTTCCCCGATGGTGAACTCAAATATCAGTCCATTTTTACAGCTGAATGTTGCCCTTTTGTTTCTTCTTGATTAATCCCTCTTTCTGGAGGACATTTCGTGTCATACACAATAGACGAATACAACTTACATGGGGTTGTGCCTTCTGTTTTTTCAAGTATCGCGAATTGGAGGATGTAATATCGTTCGGGTTTTCTTGTGTCATTACGAAAACATTATTTGTATCAAACAAATCTTACACACTTCGAAAGATGTTTAAGAAAGCATAACACAACTACTCGATGTTGACGGTTAATTTACGGAGATGAGCTTGATGCCTCTAGGCTCTAGCCGTCTACTCATAAGTCAGAATAACCTAACTAAAACCGGTTGTTGCCAAACGTTCAATTATATTCACGAGTTCCACGTTTTAACTTAAGCAATTGATAAGAGTTTAATGTTAAGACGTTTTGTTCTTATGTTGGCATTAACGTCCCAATATTTCGGAATTACATACACGAGCAGTTAATGCGTAAAGTATCAAAGTTTGAACATACACTCTTGTTGTCCCAACTCCCCAAGTCCGAACACAAACGAATCTTCCGCCTCACTCTTTCTCTCGCCGTCAGGGCAACGGCCGCAAATATGGCGGCAAAATTAGAAGACCACGGAGGAGATAATCTTCAACTAACACCTGACACCGCCGCGATTTCTCTACAACAAGACGATGACGATTCCGACGGTAACCGTAAGCGGCGGCGGGAATCGATAAGCGGCCGCGAGTTGAAGCAAAGAAAACTCCGGCGAATAGAATTGCTACTAACGGTGCCGTCATATACACTCGCAGTCGGCGGTTCTGCGAATCTCCGCCATGAGAATCGAGCGAGGTTGTGGTATCTCCTCCGTCGGCTGGTGTCGCAACACAATTGGTTGGAAGCTACTGGAGTTTTGAGTGCTTTGTTGAAAGCTACTTGTCATGAGCGTACGCCTCGTTGCGAAGCTCGTTCGCTTCGAAACTATCGAATGAAGTATTCGGTATGATTTTTGGTGGTTTCTGGTTTTGTTGTCTAATTAGGGTTTTTGTTCATGTTTTTTTGGATTGAGTTTTGTGAATTTGCCTGAATTTGACGAAGCGATTAATTTTCGAGTACAAATTCTACGATGAGACCGTCTTATGACAAAAATCATCACTTTGGGTTGGTTACAAATCATGGCGAAATTAGAATATGAATTTGGGGTTGAAATTAAGGCGAAATTCCGAAATTAGCCGAGTTGGAGTGTTGGAGAAGATTTTTGTGGTACTCTAGGGTTGAGTAAGACTGAAATTTAAGGCAGAAACTGATAGAATGGAAGAAAAAGCTTTAGTGGTCATTATGAATTCTGTGAAAATGTAGGTGGAATCGATGGGGGGATGGAGAAGGAGCGAGAGGAACTCCGTCTTTGTAAAGAAACTATGTTGTAGGAATAGTACAAGTCCGCGTGATTAGAACAGTAACTCCTTATCAAGTTTACGGTTATATTCAAGCTCACTAATTTGCCTCAGATCTCTATATTTCACATTCTTGTGTATTGTATTTCTGTCAATTAGGGTAATTGTGCCTTGATCTTACCGTAGCTGGTTTGCTGATCTCCCTAATTCTGATAAGATTATTACATAGTAATGTAGTACATGCATCTTCATTAACCAGTGCAATGTATCTCCAATTTCAGGTGGCGATGGAGCTTCGTAGACATATGGAAGATAGTCCGAAGGCCTACTCAACGAAGATCGAGGACTTGTATCGCACATGGCAGTTGAAAATAAGGTCTTATAAGAACAAGCCGCCTAAGGTACAGCGTACCTTTAGTTATATCTTTTTTTTTTTTTTTGTGTGTAAACGAGGACCTTTCTTCAATATATTTTCCCAAATAAAGCATGCAATGAGTTAGTTCTTGGAATGTAAGTAGTGCATGTGTGAGAGAGGTCCGACATGTGAAACCATGAAAACCTTTGGAGGTTCAAGTGGTTGATCAATGTTCGTTAATATTGGTGTTTAAGTTTTTGGCTTTTATTGTGGTGTTTTATGTTCTGATTTGGCTTCAGGAGTTTTTTTCCTCCAAATCATCTGATGTCATTTATGTTTACTTCTGCTATTCTATGACAACCCTGAGTTCTCCTTTCTGGCTTGAAGGACTTTTAGCTATCGAGGCCCCACCTTAAGTTGGTCTTTTATCTGCTATAACTTTAATCAGTAGCTGCAGGATAAGTAAGTTTGATTAACGGACTACATATCGACTATACATGTATTATGTGGGGGGCGGTGTCTGGCTTCAAAGATCTAGTGGGCTTGGGGGATGCTTGTTAGTGTATTCCAATTAAGTTTATTCAATAGAATTGAACTTCTTCCAGTCACATCTATTCGACAGAATTGGACTTTTTTTGTAATTGTTTGTACTTGAGGATCCCTTGTCCTTTTTTTTCTTCTTGTTTGCCATAACTTTAATCAGCTTTTTTTTATCGATATATACAGAATGGTGTCTTAAGATTCTTAATTAGTTTTACTTGGCAGGATAGATATATACTATTGGACCACATTGTCTCATCCTTTGCACGAAAAGAACGTACCATTGATGATGATGCTTTCAAGAGGTATTCCCTGTATAATTCACTATTTTTCTTTTAATAAGAGAGGACATGAAAAAGAAAACACGGCCATATACCAAAAGAGACCATGGGGGAAGGAGGGGGGGGGGGTGACACCCATATACGCCACTTGTCATGCCAAAATAGAACCCTTGCTGCATTTTACCCTCTTTTTCACCCAAAAGTTAAGTAGATTCTTGTCCCATACTGGCATGCGACATTATTTGACCATTTTTCTTTTATAGGAAACAATCAACTCACGAATCAAGGACAAAACAAAGACTGAACTAATGAACAAATCTACATCTGATTCCCTTAGAAACATTTTCTCAGTCAGTGACATAGATAGCAAATATGTACCTTTGTGAGTGATATGAGTTGCCGAGCAGGTCAGAATACACTTCAGAACATGCTTAGGCAATTAAGTCTGAATGTTAGTTTATTTGTGCAAAGTGGATAGATATCCCTGCAGAGACTGTATTATCATCAAAGTGTGTCTGTTTTACTACGCATTCTAAACTATGAATTTATGCTTGTTTTCTGTAGCCTGAAGGTGGTCAGTCATTGTAGAAGAGACCCTATGTTGGATCTGGTCCTAGGGCTGGCCAGTTATGAGGTGTGGTATTCTGGTCTTCCGGAAGAGATGCGCGAAAGAAACTTAGAGAAATCGTCCATGCCTATGCTGTCAGAGACAATGGCCAATTGTTCCTCTGGGTTATTAGATGACAACAGAGGGGATGATGTAGATAGTATTAACGAGGCCTGTTCTGACGTACACTATTATTCAGAGGCATCAGTGGTAAATGACAATTGCTCACCTACTGGTTTAAATCAGAGCCCAAATGGCAAAGCTTCAAGAGCCAATGTTAATATGACAGTGGGGCATCACCGGCAGTTCCAAACAGAACCCTTCAGTGAGGATACTGTTGGAACTTTGGATGACATCGATTGCAATATGGAATATCATAATGTCCAATCTAATTTTTCCAATGCCTTCAATGTTCATGGTTAGTCCGTTCACCTTCTTGGATGCTATATGATGATGTTTCTTTTTATCTTTTTGGTTCGCTATATGATGTCATTAATTGGTGTAGGATGTGCCAACTTTAAATTTGTCATCCATATTTACAATTCGTCACCCTTTTTGTGTGAACTGCATTGAATCATTGATTGCTCTTATATGGCATATTTTGCTATCGCAATGGGTAGGTTAAGTCATCATCGTCATCATCATCATCATTACCTCAATACCTGAATATAGGGTCCCATGCTAAGTATGGGATCACCACCTTTCCTTTGCAAAGAGCTTGTTTCCTGGTGGAAATCTGAGTAGTTCAAGTGTAGCTGATATATTGAACGCTGTCCAGCATTAAATATTAGAAATTTGTCCTTTTGTCATCTCATTCAATGTTTCGCTTCGCTGAATTTGTTTCTATCTCGGTAGTGGAGCGGAAGTTCCAAGATAGTCTCTCAATTTAGTTTTCTCTCTGGTCTATGTTTTAAAAAAAAATATGGAACCATGATTGACCCTGCAAGTTCAAAAGTCCTCTTATCATTTCTATTTGTCTGACCTTTGGTTGTCTATTGGTGGTGTCAAAACTTCACTATTATTTCTATTATGGGTCATTTGGAAATCGAGTTCTTCTGTTGTAATTTTGTGTTTTGATTATGTAGGACTTCATGTCTTCATGTCACATGGCTTACTCCACTTGCACTAAATTTCTTTACTTTTTATGTTTCAACAAACTTTCATTCCTGGGTTAGCCTCCTAAATTCTCTCAGTTTTTTCTTTTCTTCTCTTTTGTTTTTTTTTTCGGGACTGATGCTTTGTTATTTTTGTTGTTGGTTGATCAAATTTTCTATCAAACAGCCCTACAATCGTTACTGCCCTTTCGAGTGCCTTTCCCGGATGATATGGTATTCTACTCTTGCAATACGGATTGTTACTACGACGCTGTGAAAAACTTGAAGCTTTCTCTTCAAGCTCCACCCCCAGTTGCAGAAGCATCCTTACTTCCTTTAGTTCAGGTACTTCTTTAATCTTTAGATACTGCACATTATTATATTTTGAATATTGTTAAATTGCTCTTCTTCGTAAACACTTCTACAGTCTACCCCCCACCTTGCCATAGGCTGGGGTAATGTTGTTGCTGTTCTTCCCCCAAAGGATCGTTATAGTTCTGGTTTCTGACTTGGCCATGATACATTTGTGCTGTAAAAAGTAAGTTTGTACAAGCAGATACACCCAAGTTAAAATATCTGCTACCCTCCAATACTTTTCACCGAAGATGTACCTATGGGTTAGATTTATATTTATATCTAAAGGTTTGGAAGGTTTTTTTGAAATGGCTTACAGTACAAGCCGGCTTGACGTTACAGTGTTACACCAGAAATAACTTGATGGTCTTGATCATAATTGGACGGAGCGTAGAATAAATTGAAATTATGCCAGGGTCTTCCTGGCTTACGCTGCTATATACTTCTATAGAACTCTGTTACAATTGGAAAACCTAAGTCTACAAATTGAGTTGTCATTTGATGAGGAGGACATGGGATCTTTGATTGTGGTACACAGCTTTATTGGTTCATGGCATAAGTTAAGGGATGGAATGCACACAGGCCCGGGGTGGTTAATGAACTAATGGATTAACAGAAGGTCATTTGAGGTCACTGGTTAACTGGGCTCTACAGTAACCGACCTACTTTTCCTCTTTCATGTACAATTTTCATCTTCCCCTTTCTCACTCCTTAATAAACCACCAGTGATAGCCATAATTTCAGATTTTTCTATCGACATTTCAGTTAATTTATGATATTACCTTCAAGTAGTTTACATCTTTACTGTTCCAGCGACAGACACTATAAACTCAATGTTTGGTGCACAAGAATGACCAAAATTCGAGATCTACAATGTCTGACCAACTTCGAACATCAAGAATTCGAGTCTGGATCAGGCATGGAGAGGCCACGTCTAGGGTTGAGTTGAGGGTGGCAGTTGATGAGCGAGTCGAGAGGCCGTGGAGGGTGTTTAAGGGAGAGAGAGGGCCTTAAAGAGGGAGAGACGAGTCTGGTGCAGGGTGGTTGCAGGAGAGAGAGGCGAGTGGCGCAGTATGGGTTGCTTCTGTGGGTTGGTGTGGAGGTGGCTGTAGGAGAATTGAGTATTGTGGATTTGTGGTTGGGGGTGCAGGAGAGGGATTAATGGCTGCTGGGCTTTGTCCTACTGGGTTAAGACGTAAAGTAGGGTGTCAATAAAGTTGATGGTAGATTTGTAATTTCTGTCAGTGAATCAAAACAATGCTGTTCATTGTTCCATAGAAAAAGCTACCAATAAGGAAACACAAAAAAGCTACGGGAAAAGTAGAAAAGGAGAAGAGTTATGGTGGGATGAAAAGTGATTATCTGCACATTTCACGTAATTTATTCGAGTATTTGTAGATTTTTATGTTTCATTTTTCTTCAGTTACTAATCTTACTATCCTTCCACTCTTCAGTCTCTATGATTTCCATTGTAATGATTTATATATATGCTGCAGTATTGGTGCAGTTTTGGGTTCTATTAATCTAGTTTTAATGGTCTCTTTGTCCATATGTTTTTTCATTGTAGCTGCTGGTGGTTGGGGATCAAGTTGACGAAGCTTTTCTTGTGCTCCAGCAGTTCTGCAATGAGTCAAATTCTGCACTTCCTTTCAGGTGAAATCTTTAAGTCTTGAAAGAAAGATTTGTGCCTGCTTTCATCAGAACATAAGCATGTATGCTACATTAACCCAATTAACGCGATATTTCCTATGATTGGAAGGCTGAGGGCCCGACTTCAGGAATCCTTCGAAAACAAAGATTCCAACAAGCTAGCGTCATGTCTTGAGGATGTCATCGAGAAGGACCCTACATGTAGGCGTTCATTGAGAAGGCTCATTGATTTACATCAAATGGGTATGAATTCCTCACTTATTTTGTGTTCTTAAGCTTTTGAGCACTACCAGCTTCCGACCATGGAATTCTATTAGACATATCACGTGGACCGATCTGATCTTCTGTATGTGTGCGTTGTCTAAATGGTTGACATATTTGCGTAGTTTATGATAGTGTAACATCCATACTTTAGCCTGGTTGCGTTGTCTCTCAAACACACACACACACACACACACACACACACACACACTGACACACATGATTCGGAACTTCTCTGAGAAGAGTTTTATGAGCAAATTATATCAATGGGCAAATTATTGTACTGCCCGTGGTAAATCTTGTTTTTTATCAAAAGGATAAGGCTTGAGGATCTCCCCTGCCCCACTTTGACGAGAGCTTCTCTGGAGGTATTTGATTTTGGTATTTATATATGGTGCAGACTGCACTAAGTGCATTCTCGTCTTTGTAGAAAGTTCTGTGAGGTAAGCTGTACTTGGGAAGCTAAAGTTTTGTGATCACGTTATAAATGATGGACTCAATATTGAATAAATAAAAACAGCACCATAAAAAGAAACGGCAGCCGTAGTTATGACTTGCATTGATATGACATTTCTTATAAGAGTTGAGTAATAACTTTCTGCTTCTCTAAGTTCAGCGTGTGCGCGGTCCGTTTGGTTGGGTTCTGAATTTAACAGGTACCTAGTCAAGTGCAACACAAATTTTCATTAGCTCTCTGCTTTTAATAGGTGGTTTCTGTCTGTTCAATATTCTTTGCTTCAAACGTTTCACAAATAATTCTGAACCATGTCTCTGTTTGTCAACTGCAATTCAAGGAAGATGGTTTAGGACCTTTTGTGCTTTTAAAACATTGTGCATATTTTTTTCTCACTTGCGTCAACTTTTTGTTCATTTGATAGAACGGCATGCATGTAAGTTTATGAAGCAGCAATCATTTGATAATCATGAGACCCTATGTATCTGTCTACTTTGTCAGTGTGAGGTACAATTTTTCTTATCACATCATCGAATGATTCTATGTAGGAACCTATGCACCTGAACGTTTGATGGAGATGATATCCTTACACTTGGAAGCAACCTATGGAGATCCTACCACATGGAGGGAATTTGCCTCGTGTCTGCGGAAAATCTTCATTTGTGACAGTGTCTCAATGTGTATGAATGGGGAGGAAGTTGAGAATGAGCAAAGACGTACTATGCGTTTCAGCAGGATACCTGCCATGTTTGTGGAGGGTTTGTCTGGAAAGACTTGGAAACTTCGTTGTAAATGGTGGTTGCATCGTCATTTCTCCAATCGTATACTGACCTCTGAAATAGAGAAAGGTACTCCTTAACCCTTCTTGTTATTTGCATTCTTTGTATCATAAGATATGGAGTAATAATCAATGTATTATCCTACCATCAGTTTCGAGATTGAACAAATCTGTTAGTAGAGTTGCTTCTTTAGAGTGTGTTTTTTCTGTGATACACATTGTTCCAACTTCCAAGTGGAGACCAGTGACCTCCCCCTTCCCCAACGTGGGAGAAACTACCAGTCACTTTCCCCTGCCCCATTGGCAACCCTGTATAAAAACACCAACAAACACGCTCTTACTGATGCTCGGAAAGACTGTAGATTGGTTTGAACATTTCTCGTCAGTAATTGTTTCGAAATTTCTGGTTTCTGTGATTTTTCAGGTGAATGGGAGCTGATGGCTTACAAGGCAGCTTCCGCGTCGCATCTCTACGGAAAAGATTTGGAGTATGTTGTAAAAGTCTATGCCTCTTCTAAGAAGTATGATAGGAGTTATTTATCAATTTTGCGAACACACATGGAGAATTCTTTTGGGTTTTTCCCTAATTTTGTCAAGAAAAGATCACTGTAAGTTGCTATTAATATAATGTAAAATGTTTCTATCAGTAATACGAAGAAAGGTGTTTATGATGGTTGGTAAGACTTTTGACTATCGGTATCGATAAAGTTTAGTTGCTTCAGGAGAAGTAAACCAGAATCTCTTTCAATTTTCAACGTAATCGATTTGTGACTTTCAAAGTCTTTTTACTCGTTTTCTTTACAATCCATTCAAGTTCCAACCTCCTTGGTACCTTTATACGGAGTAATTCGCAAGTTGGATGGCTTAATTTTATACGAGTTAAAAAAAAGTGAAAGTACTAAATATTTATTTGTTTTTAATTGAATATTGTTGAGAACTGATTGAATTTTTCTTAACGTTGCCCGTTCTCTTGGTGCTGAGTCTAAATCTACATTTCTTTGGAGCATTTGATGTTCTCAACTTCTCATTCTACCGAGTATCGACCTATTTTAATAGGTTATTTAAGTAAAACCAAAAGAAGAAGGAAATGGATAAACTACCTAGAAGGTTATGTACACGTCTAATCTTCACATTTCAACCTCTTGTGCCAAGGATATGTTGAACTTGTCACTCACATTGCTTCCCGACAATTTAACACTTCGATACAAAAACACAACAGAGTAAGAGACACACACATCCACAATAATACATATTATTATCACCTAGAGTATCTAACAATGACATTTGTTTGTAGCAACTAGCAAGAGGTCAAACCTAAATAGCCTAAAACATAACGACAAATCGTAGATTATAATGGAGCGCAGTAGTAATCCTTGTTATATTGAGCATATTCTGTAATTCTTTTTCGATGAGCATTTAGTATTTTTTTTTTGAAAAATTGACTTTTTTTTTCCTTATATATTTTAGTTGAGCTATGGAAAAATATATAAGAAAAATAATTTGCAAAATTTAAAAACAATTTATAATTTGAAATTTGGAAAGGCAAAAAGACGTGATAACGGTGATTTAGGGGAAAGTCACGTGATGAGAGAGAAAATAGAGGTAGAACTTAGAAGAATGAAAGAGTCACGTGAGGAGAGAGAAAACAAGGGCGCAGGCACAACACAACGCGGAAGTCCATGTAGAGAGAGTTGTCCATGTCCAGTCTGACATCCACCCCACGACCGTAACATTACAACACAACTCTCCTCTTCTTCACCTTAAAACCCCTCTCATTTTTTTTTGAAACATTCTTCATTCCAATTAATTCAATATTTAATAATCAAATATCTTCTTCATTACACTTCCCATTATCATCATCCCCTCCCCTTCATTCAGAGAGAGTGGAGGAGAAAAGAGAGAGAAAAACCCTAGAAATTTGAAAAAGAAATGGCGTACAGAGCGGACGACGATTATGATTATTTGTTCAAGGTGGTGTTGATCGGAGACTCGGGCGTCGGAAAATCGAACTTGTTGTCACGTTTTACGAGGAATGAGTTTAGCCTAGAATCAAAGTCGACAATTGGGGTTGAATTTGCGACGCGTAGTATTCACGTTGATGATAAGATCGTTAAGGCTCAGATTTGGGATACTGCTGGCCAAGAAAGGTACCTTTATTTTATTTTATTTATTTATATAATGTTGTTTTTATTTATTTATTGTTGATTGTTAGAAGAATTTGTGTAGTTTTGTTTGAAATTGGTGCAATTTGTTTTGTTGAATTTGGACCCTTTTTTTATGTGTGTGTTGACTAGGGTTTATGATTGTTGATTGATTATTTTGTATTTCTGGAGTGATGGTTGTCGAAATTGGGGGATAGTTGGATAGATGAGACGTAATTGAGAAGCTTTTGTTGATTTTTTTTATGGTTGGTGATTAGGAATTGTTTGTTTAGTTGAATTTGGGGTGGGGGTGGGGGTGGGGGGAGGAGGTGTATTGTGCGCGATGTGTAGTGAAAAATGCGGTCGTGTAGTCGTGGTGTTTGCGGTTGAATTTAGGTTTTTATGTTTGCATTGAGAGATAAGAGAAAGGCAGTGGTGATTGTACGAGCTGAGAATGGATGAGAGGTCGTGGTGAGGTTAAGATTTTTCCATGTTTATTTCACATTGTTATTGTATGATCTTATGCCGTGGCTAATTTGGATTGCAATGTGTTGTGAGGGAGTGTGGTTTGTGGATGATATACCCGTTGATTTTGCGGAAACACAGAAACATTGCATTTATCTGACCCCGCTTTCTGGCTGGAGCCTTTAAGGCATTGGGGTAATGTTGTTGTTATAGAAGTGAATATGTTTTAGTGTAGCTGTGGAAATATAGAATGTTCTCTTTGATAAGTGTTTCTTGTGCTATCCGGAAAAACAATGTCTTGCTGAGAATGCTTTAAAGTTATGAATATGCCTTTTTGTTACTCAATTGCACTTTGTACATGTTCGACACTTTCGAATTGAAGTAGATGTATGGTGTGAATGTGTGATGGCTTTCCTTGTTGATTTTATCTTATGTTGGTCACTTTCTTAGCGGGGTGGGAAGGGGTGACAACAGGTGTATTTTGCTTTGTGTAAGTATTAGGATACTGAACAATTAGGTAGTATTCTTCACAGGGTACATTACATTATTTTTGGAGCGGCAAAATTATTTGAAGGCGTTCCTTATTTTAGTTTCATGATAGTTTTCTTTTTTTGGTAATGTTGACCTAATGTGTTAATTATAAACCATGCATGAATAAAGATATGAAAAAAAGAAAGGTGTTTGCTTTAGTTGTGGAAGTTGTATTGCTGAGAACCTTGAGGTGGTTGTATTTGGATGAGAGAGTCTAGTACATTGCTTAGATGGCAATGTAGCTTAAGCAGCTTCTGCCTGATTTAAATACATTTAGTGGAAGGATCGTCATCCTTGAGTTATGCCTGCCTGCTGAGCACTACATAAAGATGTATCCTCTTCAAAAGTTCTGCTTTACACTGGAATGCAAGATACTCTTTTCATGAGAATGTTTTTGGATTCTAGCTGATTTCTTAATGTACTCTTTTGAAATAAATGTCCCGTCAAATCTATAATCATTTGTAGAATCGGTTTTGTTTTTATTGGAGGTTATGAGTGCCTAAATTTTCCATTAGGAGAGGGCTTTCGTAGGCAGCCTCAAGATTCAAGCATCAGTACCTCTAGTGTGGAACTTATAGTACCGTTTAGGTGTGTAAGTGAAATGTTATTCGTTGTTCTCTTCTTTGACCTTGAAAACTTTTTTTTTTTGTTATGAAAGGTAGTCTTATTCATCCATATAGGGAAAAAGACAAGTTTTACAAAAAGAGATAGCCACTAGGAAGTGATACTCAACCTAATTTACATTCAAGCTCTTTACAATTTCATCACGGAAGCATTGCTTCGAAATTGCTACAAGTCTAGTGCTAACTATTTGACCTTGAGAACTTTGATGTGGAGCATGTAAGCTTTTAAGTGGCTGACTCAATGAAGTCCTAGGAATGCTCGGAATAATCCCATGAGCCCCTGGCAACCTAACAGTGCACGCTACAATCGTCTTAACCATATGCACTTCGATTTAATGACAGAAATGCTATAGTTTTCATGAAATGACAGAGGAATATGAATTTTACTGACTGCCCTTGTGGAATTAGTTTAAACATGTTTCCCCAACACTTGCCTAAATTGCTAAATCAGCATCTAAGTTTGGGTCAATTCCTGTTAATTCTTTTTTCTTCGAAGTTTGTGGCTTACATCAATCTCTGACCCTTTTATTATACTTCAGAGTTGTTGCTCTAACAATACTACTCTTTTTCACTGAAGGTACCGTGCTATCACTAGTGCATACTACAGAGGGGCTGTAGGTGCTCTACTTGTGTACGATGTTACCAGGCATGTTACATTTGAGAACATTGAGAGATGGTTGAAGGAATTGCGTGATCACACAGAGAGCAGTATTGTGATCATGCTTGTGGGGAACAAGGCTGATTTGCGACATCTGCGTGCTGTTTCCACCGAGGATGCAAAGAGCTTTGCAGAGAAAGAGAATCTCTTTTTCATGGAGACATCAGCCCTTGAATCGCTGAATGTTGAGAATGCATTTACTGAGGTCCTTACTCAAGTATATCATGTTGTGAGTCGCAGAGCCCTTGATATCGGAGGTGATCCTGCTGCCTTACCAAAGGGTCAAACCATCAATGTCGGGAAGGACGACGTTTCAGAGGTCAAGAAGGTTGGTTGCTGTTCTGCCTAAGCTATTACAATACAAACTCAAAATTTTTGTAAAGATCTCACAGACAGTCATGGGTTTTCATAACACCATTTTAGTCATATACTATAATGTGTTTATTCATATCACAAATTCTGGACGACAGTACATTTTCGTAGTAATTGCTTAAATCATTTGAATTTTGGTTTTATTTCTCTTTCCTTAAAATACCGGCTGAAACTTTCGTCCTTTATGCTTCATAATGGTAGCTTGATATATGTATTCTCTCCGGTTCTTTCACGTGAGTCATAGTTTGCACGATTCTCATATGGAGAAGTGTCAAAATCAATCAGGAGAGTGTAGAAATCACTGCTGAGATTTCTCGCTTGCATGTATTGATGTATGTATGAATACAAAAAAAAAAATCACTTCAACATAAGAGGATGTATCCATTTTAGGAATTGGACTATAATTACTACCTATGTTGCACGAGTACAAACACCGACACCGACACCGGGAGGACGCGGACACCGGGACACCTCAATCTCAAAATCTAGGACACCGACACCACTATTATTTTTTAATATAAATATATTAAAATAAATTAAATATGAATTTTTAACTTTCAAATTTCAAACAATTTCAAAATGAAGATATTACACACATGATCATTGAATATGTGAAGGGAAACGCTATGGAATTCGAGATTAACAATGTCTATTTCGCTCAAATTCTTGCTTAATGTTTGTTTTTTGTGTCCTAGAGGTGTCCAACCGGTGTCCTGTGTGTAAAAAACCGGGTTTTGTGTCCGAGTTAAAAAATAATAAACCGGATACCGGTCCAACGTGTCTGACTCGTGTCCTCCCGGTGTCCGTGCTTCATAGATTACTACTCCAAAGTGACACATCCTTTGTATCTTGTGTTTCACGAATCCTTTGATAATGAAGACATCACGAGAGAGACAAAAACAAAGGCTATCTAACGAAGCATCATGTTGGCAAGTGGCACACCTACCAAACGTTACCAAATTTTAAGGAGTCCGTCTCATCTTGCTTTTCATAACTACGGTGTGGTACGAATTGTGATAACCTATGATTCATTCATTCATATAATATGATCATGTATTTTCTAAATGATTCGTTTAGATTATGATACTCAATGATTAAGATTCGTTTAGATTGTGAACTTCAACAAAAGCAACTGAAAAAAAAAAGATACAATTCGTTGTTAAAATATGTCTCTTCAATTCGTTCGTGTGAAAAAAATTATCGGAAAAATAATCTCTAGTTAACATGTATAGAAGTTATAAATTATAATCGTAAATTTCTTCTAAATTTCTTCCGAAGGAAATGACCTTTCTCCTTTGAATAGAAGTAACAAATTTTAAATGAATGATTGTACATGAAAATATTGAAGTGAAGCATAGTAGTTAATATACTTCGTGCGCTTGTTATTTTGCGAAACAACAATCAAATTGTAAAAATTTTCGAAACAATTTTCATTATGAGTTATGGCAAAACATTTTCTTTTCAATATACACTACATACATGATACACGAAACATCAAACTCTCACTAATCCACTATTACTTACTTTGAAAGTGTATGAGCCACTAAATATTTCCACAATAGTCCGTTTGATTATAAATCTCGATAATTTTATCGGTTAAACTTTCTTTCAAATTTCCTAATCTATAGATGCATGTCATTAACTTAAAGTCTTGAACAAGTTTCTTTCTTTTGCTAAGGACACCACCAACCCAACATTTTCCTCTTGTCTAAACGTGAACGTAACAACAATTGTTAATTGCTGCTGTATCATCTTCATCACCCACCAATGGCAGAATCAAAATCTCCGGCGGAATCTGCAGCTTTTCCGGCGAATCTTGAGTATCTTTCAGGCTTTGGCAACGACTTTTCATCGGAAGCCATGGCCGGAGCTCTGCCTCAGGGCCAAAACAACCCACTAATCTGCCCATATGGCCTTTATGCTGAGCAACTTTCCGGCACTTCTTTTACAGCTCCTCGTAAGCTCAATCAAAGAAGGTAATCTTGGGTTTTACATTTTTGGTGAAAGTTGAGTAATAAAGAAGTAATCTTTTGGGTTATTATTTCTGTTTTATTTCTTTATTCAGCTGATTATGATGATTAGCAGTGAATTTTAAGTTAACTCTGGATTTTCAATTTTTTTCATCATGGTAAATAAAACTTGTTCGATCATCGCATGTTAAGGTATACTAGAGATTATAACCCTTGAGGCCTTGGCTGAGCCTCGCTAGCTTAGTCGCAACCATGTGAAAGAACCATCTCAACCAAAAGTCGATAACTGAATGGTCCAGGCTCGGTCAATGGTTAGTTGGTTACATACTTACATACCTTAACAAAATAACAAGAAATGAAACAAGTACTGTACTGATAAGGGGTTTACCAAAGTTGCATGCTCTATTGTTCTATTTTTAGGATTAGGATTGTTGGCATGCTTAGATTCAGTCTTTATATAGTAACTGTAATGGATTCCTTGACTTTTGGGGTACTTATGTAGTTGGCTTTTTTGAACTGATGCATGTAATTGGGTACTTGTTTGTAAGAGAATGTGCGAACTTTCCTAAATTAAGAGGTTGATTTGTTAGAACATGTATGTGCCTGGGGTTATCTCGTGTTCGAATACTCATAATATCCACGCCTGCAGCATTAGCTGCTGCTTTGTACCAAAGAAATGGGTTGAAGAGGGGCAGAGGGCTAATACAGAAGGCACTGTTGAAAGATTGGGTTCAGTACGATTCGATTGAGTTTAACTGAGGATTTGGAGTAGCAATGTAGCACAGCTCCATTCTGATTGTGTCATGCAGACCTTTAAGTAAATTTTGTTGTATTCTGTTTTTTTTCATCTGCTTTCTTTTTGGTGACATAAGTATCCTGTCTACTGAAACAGTTGGCTATATCGTATCAAACCATCAGTTACACATGAGCCCTTCAAACCTCGTGTCCCAGGCAATGCAAAACTTATTGCGGAATTCAATCAGTCCAACAGCTCTGCTAACCCAACACAGCTGAGGTGGAAGCCTGTAGAGATTCCTGAAAATCCAACTGATTTTATTGATGGGTTACAAACTATTTGCGGGGCAGGCAGTTCCTACCTTCGACATGGCTACGCAGTTCACATGTAATTGGTACTTTCTTTTTGGTTCTTTTGGGCATCATCCTATTAGAAATTTTTCTTTCTCTCGTTTTGTTTTCGGTAGATAGAATATTATGACTTGCATAAACCTTTGTGTTCCTGTTTCAGATTAAATGCTTTCATCTTCAATACAGCCAACTAGCCAAGCACTGTAAACTATTCATATCGGTGATTTAGTATTGCTCCTCATTGTCATAAAAAGAAAGAAAAAGGAACTAAGTTGCTCTTCGAAGTGTTTAGGCAGAAAGAATGTATATCTTGTCTAAAGAAAAAGTGTCAGAATGTCATTTGTGATATTACATTTGATTAGTTGTATACTTTCATGTATGTGAATACCAGTGCAGTAATATTTCAGTACAACTGAAAGTACAAGCTTAATATTTTCAACTCACATTACACATCAAAACCTATTATATGCCCATTAGACTATTAGAGTATCAAAGTCTGGGAAGTCGTAAACTTGTTGTAGCTTACTGAGGGCCCATAGGCCTCTGGCAGTGTACGCAAGCAAGCCTCGTAGATGTGTAAGTATATGGAGTTCCATATGAGATTTAAATAACTATTTCTATGATCATGAATATAGCACCTGCAATGTGTTGAGGACTAGCCAATTGGTAAGTATTTGAAGTACTTTTGTAAAGGAAAAAATATGAAAATTTGAGTAATAGGCTCATAGCTTATATCATTTTCATCATAAATGTAGCTGGCAGTAGGCGTTGGGCACGAATGAAACATTGTATGCTATGCTTGGCAGTTTGTGTTTAGCTGACAGCTTTCAAAATCCTGCAAATACAAATAATGGCTGGTAAAAATTACTCCTACAGGTATACCGCCAACAAATCTATGGACAACTGTGCCTTCTGCAATGCTGATGGTGACTTTTTGCTTGTTCCTCAGAAAGGAAGTGCGTACAATTTTTCTGTTCTGTTATATGTCAAATTCGGTATTTGTGGATTCAGGATGGAGTGGTTTTCTAAATGTCTTCTGGGCAAGATGCTTCTGGTGTAGTGAAATGTGTTTTACTAGAATGGCTTTTCATTGTTTTGATAACGATACATTATAAACTTCCAGGGCTGTGGATCACAACGGAGTGCGGAAGATTGGAAGTGTCTCCTGGTGAAGTTGCTGTGATTCCTCAAGGATTACGTTTTGCCATCTGCTTGCCTGATGGTCCTTCACGTGGTTATGTCGCTGAAACATTCGGAACACATTTTCAGCTTCCAGATCTAGGCCCTATAGGTAAGCTCCTTTTTCTTCCTTTAATGTACTTTTTTCCTCAGAAACAAACCTATGCACCTGTATACAGTTTTGGTTGTTGATCTTTGCAGCCTGTAGGTGTACAATGGTATAAATGATTGTCTTCTTGCAGGTGCCAATGGTCTAGCTTCTTCAAGAGACTTCCTTGTTCCTACAGCTTGGTTTGAGGAGCATCATCGTCCAAACTATATTATTGTACAAAAGTATGGAGGGGAATTATTTACCGCAAAACAAGATTTCTCTCCCTTCAATGTAGTTGCTTGGCATGGTAACTATGCACCATATAAGGTTTGTTTCTTAGATTACCTTTGTATTATTAGCTAAATATCTCCGAATATCTTGTACTACACTTTTCCCTAATGAGAATACCCATATCAGGGGATTACATCCTAACAGTATGTAATGCATTGCCTGTTAGTACCATGTTTTGAGGTTAATGCATGTGGCACAGTATATATGAATCACTAGCGTATAGTTTGAACTAGCAGTCGCAACTTGCCAACTGACATGCGATCTTCTGGTTGCAGTATGATCTGACTAAGTTCTGCCCTTACAATACAGTGTTAGTGGATCATGGTGATCCATCCATTAATACAGGTACTTTCTTCTCTTTTCTTATATTTTCCTCTAGCTAATATAGTCGAACTTTAACTGTATCTGATCACCTACTGCTGCATTACAGTTCTAACCGCCCCAACAGATAAGCCAGGGGTGGCCTTACTTGATTTTGTTATATTCCCTCCGAGATGGCTGGTTGCTGAGCACACCTTTCGGCCTCCTTATTATCACCGCAATTGCATGAGCGAATTTATGGGCCTAATTTATGGTGGTTATGAGGTTACTAATTCTTCTCATCATGTAAAAGGCTTTCTGGTTACTCTGCAGTATCTGCTTTTTTTTTTACATGTGGTTTCTGGTAAAGCACATATGCTGTCACTATGTAGAAGAGAAATGCAAATTAAGTAGCTCTTGAGAATTGAGAGGATGAAATTTCGGCAAAATGGTATAAACTCTTTCTTAGTAGACACTTTGGTCTCATACGTAATTACGTGAGCAATATAGTCTTATTTTCATCCGAGAAATGTCATCGTTTATATATTGCAGAGCGTTTTGTTTTTGTTTTACGATAACAGGTATACAACTTTGACAGTACAGAGTTTCCTGAAAATCTGGACTATTGCACTGTAGAATTGTAGAATGTACAAAATCTAAAGCATTTTTGGGTCTCAATTTTCCATGGTTTTCATGTTTCACATTGATTTTTGTATGATTAAACTGCAGGCAAAAGCTGATGGATTTCTGCCTGGTGGTGCAAGCCTCCACAGCTGCATGACACCACATGGTCCGGACACAAAAACTTGTGAGGTACCGTGCCAATTTATTGGAGATTTAACTCTTGACCTAATACGTTCCTTTTCTGAGCTTGCTTAGTTATGTAGAAATGTGGATACTGGATAGTGGATACTATCTTTTGCTAGCTGATTACGTGTTATATGTTTCTTGGTCTGTGATCCCAGGCTACTATTGCACGCGGGGAGAATGCAGAACCATTCAAAATTACGGATACCATGGCTTTCATGTTTGAAACATATCTAATTCCTCGAGTTTGCCCATGGGCTATCGAGTCTCCCTCATTAGACCGTGATTACTACCAGTGCTGGATAGGCCTTACATCTCACTTTCGCAAAGAAGACTGTTCAAAAGCTGCTAATCATAAGTGATTCAGCATAAGCTGGTATCAAATGCTGGTGCTGTGGCTGATCAGGTACTCTGGTGCAGCATGTCTTGTGCCATTACGTCCATCGTAATCAGAGTGTTATTAGTAGCAAAAAGATTAGCTATCAGTGCACTGTGTACATTCAAAGATAAAGACCGCATTCTCTATGCAAACGGGATTACATATTCACATTACTTGTATACATATACACAGGGGTTATGACTATCATGTATTTGTAGCTCAGTTTCGAAAATGTACTTCCTGTTGTTGCAATAAGTATATAGCTGAAACATCATGTCTTTCGATCGAGTTATAACAAGGTTGGTGTAAATGTCATTGATCAATGATTGTCGCAACTTTCTACGCATTTAGTTCATCTTATGAAGTAAATGTACTTCCTGTTGCTAACAATGCCCTAACCATTTTGGTAGACGTCTGGTGCGACAGTGTTCAACCGGAGGGGTTCCCTGAAACGTAATGGTCCTAAAGCTATACCGGGACAATCAGTGCGGAGACGTGGTCAAGTAACCCGGTGATCGGAGAAGCGCATAAATACAATGAAAGATCCTGTTTGATTTTGATGTGAAGTTACAGTAATTGAGTTGGGAGTAAAAACAAAACGTCTCAAGAAAGATCTTGGCGCAGGAATCAATCATTGTCATTCTAAACTGTTAAGTCACTTTTAATTTGCAGTGTAAGATATTCAGGAACATGCTCATATTGGGTACAGAGTACCCTGCTATGCTGATCGACAGTGATAGTTTCATTCAGCACATGGCTGCATTCTCGTCTTTGTCATCTACTCACTTCGTACGATCAGTCCACCACTGTGCTATACCGCAACACATAGAAAACATTTAAACATACGATGTCTTAATAAGCTCGATTTCTGCCACTTAGGGCGAAAATGATCTCGTCTTGTATGTGCCTTGGTATAACACATTGTTACTCTAAACATGGTAAAAATGAACAGGTAACTATATATGTAAGCATGACACACTAGACGCATACTATAGAATACTCGTGTGTATTAGGGGAGGGAAACACGATTTCCCATATTAACGGAGAGAGTTGAAGGTGTGAATCAACGTAACATGTGCATTTTATCGTACTACAACATTTGATTAGTTAAAACTTAAAACGTTAGTAATAAAAACGAAATGATTTTGAGATAAATCCATTTACGATAATTATTTAGTATTTTCTTAATAATATTGTTATTTTTCATCCTAAAAGGTTAACAAGTAGGGCATTATATGCCAGTGCGGATCACCCGTCCCATTTTCGTGTCCCACTCCGTGTACCCCTCCAATCACGTGCCACCATTTCATTATTTTATCTTTTAAAGATTATATTTTT
>JBBYHQ010146768.1:0-26600 GCA_038382645.1 Spergularia azorica
TTCTTTGATGCTTATTTATGGTGAGAGGCGTATGTTAGCCTTGTGGAAGTCAGGTGATACACACTGGACTTACATTATTTGGCCTGCCCCTGTATTCTGCGATCTTATATACTCTCAAGATCGATTTCTTGCCGCCAATATCTTCGGTGAGGTTTACTCATGCGATATTGATGTCAACCCTCCTCGATTGAGTAAATTTTGTGGTCCTGTTGCGGGTAACATGGGAGATTTTTCCCGAAGGTACATTGTCGAATTACCAAATGGAACTATAATGCAGATTGTTAGGCTCGTAAGAGATTGCGTGTGTGACAAGCTTCTGCCCATTCCTATTACTATTGGGTTCTTTTTTTACAAGCTTCTGGATGATAACAGTAAACGGTACTGGGTACCAGTTTGGACCCTTGTGGAAGGTGCACTGTTCTTGGGAGACAACTGTTCTCTGTATGTAAACGCTTCCCAGTTTCCGGGATGTCAACCAGATTCTGTCTACTTCACTGATGAGTTCCAGGTGGTTAAGACTAGGGTCCTTAAACCATTCCCGTCTTATGGCCCCTATGATATTGGTGTCTATCATTTGCCTTATAAATCTGTCTCGAGGTTTAGCTCTCCGTTACCTGAGCTTGCAGCGCCACCGATTTGGATTATTCCATCGATATAAAGGGTGTGTCTCCATATGGAGCTTCTTAAAGGTTATGCTGCATCGATTTATGAAATCGTTCATGCCCAGTGTAGTGGATTTGCATATTGTCAATTTTATGATCAGTTTATGTCTGCCTTGTTTCTAAGATGGTTATCTTGAAATAATACAAAAGATTATTCGACATCAAAATCATCTGCCTGCAGCAAATGTCTGTGCTGGAAACATAGAATGACAATAAACTCTAATTTTCGAATTTATATGTGCTGCTGTTCTGTAATCTCTTTTTTATTACCATGTATTGCCATTCTCTAATCCTTTGTTTGTAATTACTCTGTGTTGCCATCTATGATCAGTGTTTCTTAATCACTATGTGTTGCCATTCAATAATTTGTATGACGTAGTTTCTGTACGTTGGAAAATTTACAGTAGAATTGAAAAGCTGCTATCAATAGTCAAATCTTAAGTTATAGTATTGACCAGTGAAGTGTTCCAGTGAAGCTAGAAGAACTAATGCAAACTTCGAAGTTGTCCGCCAGCAAAGTACTGCAGGATGTTATTGGTGTATAAATACTGCCTTGCGATAAAGCTATAATACAAGCTACAGAAAAAGATAAAAAGAGAATTTTTTTTCTTACCTGTAGGTCACGGTAACCAAAACTGAAGATAAATTATTGAATGCATATAGGTCATGCTAACTAGGACTGAAGTTAAACTATTGAATGCGTTGAGGCCATGCTAACCAAAACTGAAGATAAGTTATTTAGTGTGTATTATTTTATCTTACAAAGTTGTGATGTATGGTTGCGCTGGATACTCTTTAATTTATGATCTGATATACTCTGATGGTCATTGTGTCCTCAAGTGATGGAAACTCCCTTTTTCAAGCTGTGAGGTGGTTAGAGTACACTCCCGGTCGATTTCCTTTCTATTGGATCCTGAGTTCCTCCACTGACTTGCAGTGTTGTACATTGGTTATGCAGTGATATATGTGGGAGATAGCCAGTCATACTATGTAAAAGCCTCAGATTTCCCTGGCATCATCCCCAACTCCATTTATTTTACCGATAATTATTGTGGTTTTACTGGTTGTACATTGTAAGCCTTACCATTTGAAGGGTCTAATCGATGTTGGTATATTCCTGATCGGAGATGGAACCTTCCCTGATCAGTATAAGCCTGGGAAGTTCAGAAGCATCCTCCCCCTCCCATTTGGATTCTCCTCACCATTTAGCAAGAACTTGGATGACATCTTCTGTGAAACATTAATGAAACCCGTATCTTAAATATATATCGTGTTTTTTTTTTTTGAAGGGAAATATATCGTGTTTTTTTTTAAGGGAAATATACCATGTTTTTAATCTGGCTCCTTTCATTATTGTACTCGTGTAGGTTTAAGCATATGGTAAAGCATGATACTGTATTGTGTTTGTTTTGAACCCTAGTGCTGGATTGAGTAGTAATTGTATTCGTGTTTCTTGTTGGCTAGTATGATACACTAGGTAGCCCTAGACTCTGAGTGATAGTGATGTCATTTAATTTTGTGTTTTGCCTGGTCTCGTTGATGCGTTTCCATCAGTTCAATCTAATGTTTGTCGAGGGTAAATTGAGAACCGATATTTGTTTGAAGTTGTCATTACTCGTTAATCATTTATTTATAATCTGAAGCTATGAAATTGTTATAAACTGTGTTTTCCTCATCTGCAGCAAGAGGATGAAACTAATGTATCTTGCGTCTTGTTTTGATCAGCAACCTGGTGCTAAGGTGCTGTACCTTGGGGCTGCTTCTGTAACCACTGTGTCCCACTGCAAAGGTAAGGTATCAGATGTTGTTGGACCTGTTAGTGCGATGTCCAATATATTGTGCAGTTGTGATAACTGTAGTTGAAGTAGATTTCTGACAAGGTGGTTCTACTGGCAGGAGGGTGTGGTTTATGCAGTTGAATTCTCTCATAGGAGTGGTAGAGATTTAGTTAACGTGGCGAAGAAGAGGACCAATGTCATTTCCATGATTAAAGATGCTAGTTGGCATGGTCGATGTTATATTCTCCAATGTTGCTCAGCCTGATCAGGTCTGTTGCTATTTACATTGTGTTTTACGAGTAACCTTTATACATCTGTTTTATTGGTCGATCCATGTTTAAGTTACTTATTTACTCAGTAATGGCCTACTCTATGTAATCATATTTGCACTCACTCATTTTACCTTGTTTTTGGCTAGCAGGTTATAGATTGAGTTTGAGTTTTCTTCTTTTTGCTTAATTTTAATTGTTCCGCTTTTTGTCCTATTCTTCTTCAAGAGACTCATTAGCTTTTGTTAATGATTTTGCTTAATCAGATTTCTTCACGTTTTTTATCTAAAGCGAGAAACTTTATTGATATACTACGAAATTCTGATGCAGTGAGTGAAAGTGAACACTTTCTCTTATAGGCTCGTAACTCCTTTTCTCCCTTTTTTACCTCTGTCTGGAGTGTCTGCATTCATTACCCATCCATGTTTCGACTGCACTTGAATCAGTTCTCTTTGGTTGTTTGGATTCATAGTTCTTTGTCTGCTTGAAATGGTATCTGTCATTCACCCCTTAATAAGTTGCGCGTTCTCCTTTTGGTGATCATAATTAATTGAATGTATGAGATTTATTTATTTTTCTTTTCAACTTGTGTCTGGAACTCTGGATGTGTTTTGATGACACTTGCACAGGCATTGGCATCTAGGATGCCAGATTGGATGCATAGAAAACTCTGTAATCTGTTTGCCTGAGTACGCTTCGTGCTCACCTTCTATATTGTTGCAACTGCAGTATTTTTTATGGTATTATAGTCGAACCTCTCCGTGCTTTCTTTACACGCTTAATTAACTATTTTCTGCCCTTTGTACCAAATTTGCATTACTGAATTTCCTTCTGTGCTAGAACAAACGAAGTCAGTTCCTCTCTTTCCGTTGTTTATAGATTTTGTAAATGATTAGTTCTTGCTCTTTGCATTAAAAACTAAACTCCTTCCATACTCTACCTCATGCTTATATGTCTCGTAACTAGTCTATTGGATGTTGAATATAGTGGTGCCAATTCAGTTGCCGTTGCAGAAATTCTGTAACCTATCTTTGCTTGTTGTTTTGCATCTGCTTCCCTTTCCTCTCGCTGTCTTGATCCTTATATTTGGGTGATAAAGATTCAGGCTTGCATGCTACTTTTGGGTACTTTGCCAAAGATACCATCTGTACTTTCTATGGTCTTGTGAGATAAGTGTGGTGGCTTGGTTGGTGAAACTTTTCTCTGAATGTTTCTACTGGTTACAGGCTAGGATTGTGTGGATCTTAACGCTTCATATGTCATGAAAGCCGGAGGTCACTTTGTCATCTCGATCAAGGTTAGCCCTCACTCTCTTTAACATTCAGGCTAACTGCATCGACTCCACCATGCCTGCTGAGGCAATGTTTGCCTCTGAAGTGAAGAAGCTGCAACTAGAGCAGTTTAAGCCAGCAGAGCAGGTCACTCTAGAGCCATTTGAGCGTGACTATGCCTGTGTCATTGGTGGCTATCGTATGCCTAAGGAGAAGAAGACGACTTGATAATGTAAACATCTTAGCTCGGGGTGCTGTGGATGTTAGTTTTTGTAAAAGCTAGGACTATATAAAATCGTGCGAGATAGTTTTCCGAAAGTTGTATTCATTACGACAAAACCACTTCTTTGGCCATGGCTTTCAAATATCTACAATTTTGTTAAGATTTCATGTCTAGTCAAATCTTTGTTCTTGTGAACGAGGTGTTTAGAAGTTGCATTGTCAACATCACTGCTGAACGTGAGATGCTCAGCTCTTAGCGTATGGGCTAAGACCTTCCACAATCCGAACCGACTGTTGTGACGTCTGAGTAATTCATGTGTTGTTGTAGGGAAGTAGACGTGATCTCGGTGCCATTCTTAGGCAGGTTGAGCTTGACCCTAACTCCAATTGGCCAACTCTACAAAGTTGTTATAAGAAACCTTGAACCTACATTAACACTAACCTAACCCAGCCCATCAAATTAGGACCCTTAATGGGCTAGTGATGAACTCAGAGGATGACATACCAACCCAACTTGGACAACCTTATCGGCACGAGTGCAAGTAGGGTTGATCAACTGTCCGGAACTAGACCGAACAACCCGTGCAAGGTTGCATTGGCATTTAACGAGTAACACTCGAATACTCGATACATTCCTTGTGTTAATAGATTCATTTCTATTAGTACCGAAAAATTAGTGGGGAAAAAAATCACAACTATCCATCTTCGATCATTTAATAATAAAAAGGTTTAATCTGGGCGAGATTAAAAATCATTCCAACAATGAAAAACCAGTGTCCGTCTGAGAGCAGGCCGAAGATGTAAAAAACTAAAAACAATATTCAAACCAAATGTAAATAATTCACGGAACGTATAGAGTATTGCGGAAAATCGCAATATCTTGGTCTACCTCCCCCACAGTATTGACTGACTATTGAGGTCTTCATATTGAGAAACGGCACATTGCTTCAGTCACGTCTCTTTCCCCCTTCTCCTGAAAGGGGATCAACCATGGAATCCCTCCACCCCCATGCCGCGTCGTGTCGGACACGGGTATGCCCGAATAGTGAAGATCCCACCCACTATCCAGGTAATACCGACCCGACCCGAATGAGATATTATGATCTATTTCAGTTGTTTATTTTAAACATGCAATAGTTACTAAAATTAGAAATATATATGCAGCAGTTGTTACATGGTTGGTGGGTATATGTGTGTGAGATTGTGAGACGGTCTTATACGAGAATTTGCGTTACTTATTGAGATATGTTGTTGAAATTGGTGTGTGAACTTGTTACTGACTTGTAGATTATAGAGTTGGGTCAAATGATCAAACACTCTAACTTTGGGTTGTATAATATGTATATATCAGCTCTGTTGCAGTTGTGGGTTTCGAACTCGGGTTTTGCCGTTTATGAAGGCATACTCGAGCTCAGTTTAGAGGGTTTTGAGTAGCAAAGGTACAAACTTTAAGTCGTTTAATCAGCAAAGGGTAAAAAAAATGTGTATAGATATGTAATTGATTGGTAATTTCCATTTCTAGTGCAATGCAATAAGCAAAATGGCTCACAAAGCTGTCTACGCTTCTTGTATTGTGAACTAGCGGTCGGTTGGGGCAAAATGTCGATACAATCGTTATGGGCATCCGTAGTGGGGTCTTTCTATGGTTTCTACATAGGGGTAGGGCTTGGGTACATCCGGCCCCTGTTACCTCACCATTGGTGGAGCCTTTGGGACACTGGGTAATGTTGTTGATATGTTATTGGTCATTTTTAGTTTCCATTGGAGCCAAAGGGATTCAATATTGTTTGGTTTTAAGATATGACCAAATAGAGACAATTGGCTTATTAAAGTGTTTGTGGGTAATTGTGCTTCAGACACTGTGAAGTAGCAGTCTGTAGACGGAATTGTCGACTCTTTTTATTTGTCACGCACGAGGAAGTTCTTTGTCTTAATCTTAATGTTGCTCTATTTTCACTACAAGATCTGTTTTCTTTTTAAACACTGAAACCATGAGTCTACTGATATGCGCATGCCTGTTTTCGTTATTTCATTTGTCCAGTAGTTTTTATTAGTCCTGCATAAAGAGAAGTTCTTTGTGTTAATTATATTGGTGTTTCTTTTGGGGGCCCAATATTCTCAAGCAATGTTTGCTTTTCACGACACTGAGATCATGGCTTCTGAAATCCGCACTGCCTTACCTGTTATTGTATTTGTCCAGTCTTTATTAAGTAATCGTTGGTAATCACTTAGGTTTGTTACCATGGAGTCTGGATTGGTTTCAAGAAGTTTTGGGGATTTATGCAAGTAGAGTGGTAGCTGCTAGATTCTGTTGTTAAATGTGATCCCGGTGAATTTTTTTTCAATTTGCTTACAATGCCTCCCTCTACGCATCCATGATTGAGTAGTTTCCAACTCATGACTGGCGAATCTGCAAGTTCAGTATCTTTTAAATGCTCACCAATTTGACTTTCCAATTGCAGAAGGCGAGCGGACATCAGTGGACCCAGTGACTACTTTTATTCTTATATTTTGAAATAAAAATTCAAAACTCGGAGAGCAAATATAGTGTAGCTTCTCTCGGCAGTTAGGGTTGTGGAATAATGAGGTGAGACTTAAGGCTATTGTTTATGTCTTTACTGTGTATCCTGCTAGATTACACATCGGCAAGTCTGTAGGTCAGCAGATATGGACTTACTGCTTAGCAGGAAAATGCATTACAATCTGTTAGTGACCTTGCTGAGATATTAGCTCGCATTTCTAACAAATACTAAAGAGAGAACTTTCTTTTTCCTCTTTTCTTAATGTTCCTGCGGAATGCTATATGGATAATGGGTTAATTGATGTACTCAACACCAGTTGGTGAACCATGACCTGTGGTGACTTATGTTCAACTTGGCAGGCTCCACTTTTTCTTGTGGCGATATATTTGATACGGCTCCTGATGTTTCGCAAACCTAAGTTTGCAGGATACATTTCGATGGGCTGTTCAGACTTCAAACAGCAGCAAGGCTACTTTGTTAGGCTTTAGCTCTTATTAGTGCTTCGGCTTTTCAGTAATCAAAAACTTATTTCAGGTAAGGAACCTGTTTTTCGATAAATAGATTTTGATATTTTCCATGATGTTATGGGTGCAATTCTCGAAGCAATTTTTATTTTGGGTCATCCGTGCACAGCCTCTCTACGTTTCAATAGGGGTAAGGCTTGCGTGCATCCGACCCCTCCTTACCCCGCCTTATGGCGGGAGCCTTTAAGGCACTGGGGTTAAAGATGTTGTTGTTGTTGTTGTTGGGAGCTTGTCGCTAAAATATGCAAGTTGATCACTATGGGATCGATTAATTGGCTGTGTATTTAAACTGAATTTATTTTGCTCCAAGCTCCTTAATTTCAGTGTTTAATCATTGGCTAATAATTCATTCCGCTGTCAAATGAGATGTGTAATGAGTATTAATGTGAGGTAGATTTAGGGTCTCACATTAATTACTTGCCTCTAATGGAATGATCTATTACCTTTATAAGAAGGTGATGTATGATTTAGAGTTTCATAGACTGCTTTCCTCCTTCACTATGGCACATTCAATCATGGAAGCAGCCAAGGCTTTTATCTTCTCATCCCTTTCTTCCTTGTTTTATTCTTCATCTTCAGTTGATACTGATTGGGCATGGTTGCCTGAAAACGTGCTCTTTATGGTGCTGAATAAGCTTCTCGTTCTCTCTGACATGATTCGGTTTGCAAGTGTATGTAGTCATTGGCGTTCTGTCGCAAAACACAGGTTTGAAAAATTGAACTTACGTCCCAACATGCACTTTAACCGTAATCTTCCCATGCTTCTTTTACCGAGCGCTGAAAACAATTCATGTATATGCAGTTTATATAGTATCCCCCAGAGGAAGATCTATGATCTGCATATGCAAGTCCCTTACAGCAAGAGATACTGTGGCTCTTCTCATGGTTGGCTGATCATCCTTAATGATAGGTCATTTGTCATTTCCCTCGTTAACCCCTTCTTCTTTCAAAATAGCAAAGGCATTATCCATCTTCCTCCATTCACTGCTGCATTATATGCTAGGGAAACTGCCCAAAACTTTAACTGTGAGCGTTTTGTGAGTAAGGCTATATTGTCATCTGACCCTCTTGCCTCTCCTAACGGCTATGCTTTGATGCTTATTTATGGTGAGAGCCGAACGTTAGCCTTGTGGAAATCAGGTGATACACACTGGACTTGCATCAGTTGGCTTGCCCCTGTATTCTATGATCTTGTATACTCTCATGGTCGATTTCTTGCTGTCAATAATTTTGGTCAGGTTTACTCGTGCGACATTGATGTGAACCCTCCTCAATTGAGTGTAGTTTCTAGTCCGCTCATGGGTTTCTTAGATGGTAGTTGCCAAAGGTACATTGTCGAGTTACAAGATGGAACTTTATTGCAAATCATAAGGTTAAGAAGAGCTCGCCTCTGTGACAAGAGTCTGCTCATTCGTAGTACTGTTGGGTTCTCTTGTTATGAGCTGCTGGATTGTTCTGGTGCAAAATACTGGTGCCCAGTTTTGAACCTCAAGGAGGGTGCACTGTTCTTGGGAGACATTGTTCTCTGTATGTGAATGCTTCCCAGTTTCCGGGATGTCTACGAAATTCTGTCTACTTCACTGATGACTTCCAGGAGTCTGATACTAGGCTCCTTAAATTCTTCCAGTTTTCTGGCCGCCGTGATATTGGTGTCTATCATTTGCCTGATAAAACAATTTGGAGGATTTGTTCTCCACTACGGGAGCCATCAGCGCCACCTATTTGGATTATTCCAACTATATAAGGGATGTCTCTATATGGAGCTTCTTAAATGTTATAAAATAAAACCATTCCTGGCTTCTTATATATATGCAATCTCTTGTAGTGGATTTGCATAATCTCGTTGTTATGATCAGTTTTTTGTTCTGCCTTGTTGTTTCTAAGATGATAGTTATCTTCATATGATACAAATGATTCATCTAGCAGCAAATGTGTATGCTGGAAACATGGAATGACAATATACTTATGTTTCTGAATATCTATGTGTTGGCCATTCTATTATCTGTGTTTTTTAATTATTATGTATTGTCATTCTACATCATGTGTTTTGTTTAATTGCTATGTGTTGCCATCCTATAATAGGTGTTTCTTGAACACTATGTGTTGCCATCCTATAATATGCGGTTCTTAATACTATGTGTTGGCGTTCTATAATTTTCAGTAGAACTGAAAAGCTGTTATCTATAGTCAAAGATCTAGTTTTTGTTACGATTGATGAAGTGTTCCTCTGAAGCTAGATGAATGATAAAAGCATTCAAGTTGTCTGCACGATATTAATTGGTGTATGAACACTGCCTTGAGGACACTATAATACATCATACAAAGATAGAGCAATTTTTAATTTTAGACTTACGAGTTGTTACATATGGTTGCTTATAGGTCACGCTAACTGGATCTGAAATTATATTTTTCAAATGCCTCCCTTTACTGTTTCTGTAGATGAACTTTTCGTTCGCTATAGGTCTTTCACTTGTTGCAGTTGTTTCGATTATTGGTGTTAAAAACTGAGAACTGAGGACACAGAAACCTTGCTAACGTATTCGTGTAACTGCTCTAAGCTGTGTTTTCACTAGCAATATCTGTATCATCTCTTCTATTTATCTAAATCTGGAAGGGAGAAGTTATTTTATATCAGAAGAGACTCCTTAGAGAAGGCTATAGGGAATTCCCACTAGGGACCATAGTAAACCCATCCCCCACCCCCTTCCTTCTCCCCTGTTATGTGATAAGCAAGGAGGATGCGTAGAACTCTATGCAAGATTGTAAGAGAGCCAATATTCCCTTACAGAATAAATTGTCTTTCTTATTTGCCATATAGGATCTGAAGATAAATTAGATGTCTACCTTGATAATTAATATCTAATCCACTAGATGTCCTCTAAACCTGAAAACTGATTGCATTATACTTATTGCAGTACGTAAACAGGTCTTTTGGTGGTCATGTTTGGTCTTTAGGCTGTGTGGCATTTGAAAGTATGTTGATGGTTATTTCTCATGCCTGCAAGTTGTTAATACATCTGTGGAGAAGATGCATGGAGAGTAGAGTAGCGGAAGAAAGAAGATGCATGTGTATATAAGAGTTTGAGGTGTTTGGAACACTTAACAACAACTCAACAATATTACCTCAATGCCTCAAAGGCTCTAGCCAGTGGAGAGGTAGGGGAGGCGGAGTGGACGTATGTAGCATTTTCCCTATGCTGAAAACATGTGAGAGGGTGTTTCAAACACCCGATAAACAATATCTACCCGATTTGCCTTTTACTTTTCATATTTGTTTCCCTAGAATTATACTCTTCACAAGGAATTAAATCCACGATATTGGAATTCTCCTGGTTGTATATATTTGTCCTATCTTAGGTTTTCTTATATAATTGGTGGGAAGTGCTTAGTATAGATTACTCTCTATCTGTTTCAGCACACTTTGCTACAAGGCGAAAAGAAAATTCACAAATGGCTTCCTCGTCGTCCATGTCTCAAGAGTCCAATTGGGCTTGGTTGCCTGAGGAGTTGCTTCTGTTTATTTTGACTGAATTATTTATGCTCTCTGACGTGGTTTCATTTGGCAGTGTTTGCACCCGTTGGCGATCTGTCTTCAAAGAGAGATGTCACCAAATGAACTTTCGTAGCAACATGTGCTTCAGCAGGAAGCAACCTATGTTGCTAGTACCATCTCCTGACAACAGCAATGGCATCCGCAATCTCTATAGCGTGCGTGGTAAAGATGTATACGATCTGAGATTGCCTGTGCCTTTCAACAGCAGGTGCATTGGTTCCTGTCATGGGTGGCTGATCTTTATGGATAGCATCTCCTTTGTGGTAACCCTATTTAATCCTTTCTATTTTGGAAGTAGCAAGGGTACCATTCACCTTCCCCCATTCCTGACAGCAAGAGATTGTTTTAGTGCAGTAGACAGAAACGAATACATCGTTTTTCCTGAATATTACATCTCTAAGGCAGTATTATCTGCTGATCCTGTCATGAATGAGAATTATACTGTGATGCTGGTCCATGGTGATTTGAAAAGTTTGGCTTATTACAAGCCCGGGAATGAATCCTGGACTTGCTTCGCTGGATTCCCTATAATTTATGATCTGATATACACTAATAACATTTTTCTTGCTCTTGATTTCTGTGGGGAGCTTCTCCTCTGGAATCCTGAATCCAATCGCGCCAAATTCAAGTCTGCCAGCAAACCTCTTTTTGATCGAACTGGGTTTCATACCCGAAGGTACATTGCATTCTCAGCCTCAGGTGATGGAAACAGCCTTTTTCAAGCTGTGAGGTTGCTGGGGCATTTTTCGGGTCAATCTCCCTTCTATAGGACCCTGACTTTCTTAGTCTACAAGTTAACGCGCGTGGATAACTTCTTTGCCTGGCTTCCAGTGTCCAACATTGGTGATGGAGCGATGTTCGTGGGAGATAGCCAGTCATGCTATGTAAAAGCCTCTGATCTCCCTGGTATCATCCCCAACTCGATCTATTTTACCGATGATTACAGTGGTTTTAACATGGTGTATCTTAAGGCTTACCATTTGCACGGTCCTATGGATGCTGGTATTTTCCTGATCGGAGATGGAGCCTTTCGTGATCATTATAAGCCCGGCGAGGAACACAAGCATCTGCCCCCTCCCATTTGGATTCTCCCTACCATTTAGTAAGAACTCGGAGTGGATGATATTGTTTCTGAAACATTAATAAAGGCCGTATTTTAATTATATTCCGTCTTTTACATGGCTTTTAAATTTACTTTCATCATTCTTCTTGTGTCGATTTGGATATTTACATAACTCAATAGAGTTACCGTTGTGTAATCATGCATGCCACCTTAATACCTACTTGAAACTTATAGTGATTGCAAGACATCATTCGCCATCTTTGGTAATGCTGGTTAGATCAAACTCTTTGTTTTGTTCGTTCAACAACAAAAACGATCCATGTAGATTTCGATGATCGGTTGATGTAGTAAAACCATATAAATTATCGCTTAATTCAGCATGAAATCTCACTTCCTAAGAGTCAAAATCCCTAGCTTGTTTGGTTGATGTAACCAAATAATCCTCGATTAGTAATGGGACGTTAGGTAACTCAATTTTGTAAGACTTGTTAGCCATGTCTAACTTTTAAATTTACTCCGTATAAGGATTCTAATTTCTAGGTACATGTCAACTAAATGACGAGTCGATCACACCTCATATATCAAACAACTGAAATGTTAAGGATGTTTTTTTCCGTTTCTTTTAAAATCGAGCTCTCCAAAGTTGTAACAAAATAGGTCGGAAAAGAAAATTCATATAAATGTAGTTTACTCGATTTTAAGTCCGTACTAGAACCGCAATTTCGCGTGACGGTCTAAAGTGCATTGTGAAATCGCACCATCATTGGAAAGATGAGTACCCCTTTCCTCGTATCTCGGTCTCTCCCTCCCTCTCCCTCTTCTTCCACCACTGTCATGCATGTGAGCCGTCGGCGGGCCGTGTCGTGTCGGACACGGGTATGACCCAAATAGTAAAGAATCGGAGGACCCATGGCTTTCCGGATCCACCCACTACCCAGGTAAAACCGACCAGAATGAAATATGGGTTCCTTTCGGTTGTTCTTCTAGTTCAACATGCAGTATTACTAATCGTCATTATCGAGATTGTGAGATCGTCTCATACGAGAATTTGTGTGTAATTGTGTTACTTATTATTGAGCTATGTTACTGAAATTACTGTTTCAACTTTTATAAGAATTTAATCCCCCCCTGAAATTGTTTTTTTTTTTTTACTGTTTGAACTCGTAAATTATCAGTGTTGGGTGAAATGATCAAGCATTTCTGACTTTTGCTTGTATAAATCAGCTTTGTTTCAGTGGTGGGATTCGAACTCGGCTTTCGCGGTTTTGTGATGGTACAATGGAGGTCAAATTAGAGGTTCTTGTTGAGCAAAGGTATAAACTTTGTGTATAGAATTGTTACTTTTTTGAGTATGAAATTGATATTGGTCATTTTCCATTTCGATTGGTGCCAAAGATTCAGTATGAATCGGTTTAGGGATCGTTAGGGGTTAGAATCAGGAATTAGGGTTGGGTTGGAGCTTGATTCCTAATACCTTGTGGTTAACTAATAGGCGGGAATTCGAACCCCAGACAATCGACTTTACTGAACTGTCTGCGCCCTAATCAGGCTTCTTAAATTTGACACTGTGTAACAGTAGGCTGTAGACAGCATTTTTCGTTGTGGTTCATCCGGCTTTTAGTGCAGAAGGATGCGTACACAACCCTCCTTTACCCCGTCATAGATGAGAGCCTTTGAGGGAGTGAGGTATTGGAGTAAATTGTATTAATGATCATGCACAAGGAGAAACTCTGTTAATTACAATGGTTCTTTCTTCAATTGCTCTATGCTCAATAGGAAATCTAGTTTTTTTTTTTTGAAATCAAACACGAGGCTTCTCATTCATTCATGTCGAGAGAAAATTGGTTACAAGAGATACTTGCAGGGATTCCGGGCTAGCCAACCTAACGACATAGTGAGCATAGGAAATTATCATAATTTTTTCACAAGAATGCAAATATCATCTAGTATGAGGTCTTCCAAGCTGCCATCTGGCTTTGGCCTTTGTAGTGCAAGGATAAAACCTTGTGCATCACTTCCAAAAACAAGTTCTTCGCACCAAAAGCCAGGGCTATCTATAAGTCTCATCTCCCAGCTTCAATTTCTGCTCTCGCCGGACTCCAATCACACTCCAGCCGCTTCGATGCTATCATTAAGATGGCCCCCTCACTATCCGAATCACAGCTCTCATCCCAATCACTCCACTAGGACCACAACACGTATCTGTATTTAGCTTCACCGTGTCATGGGGAGGCGGGAACAGTCCGTGCTGGACTGGGCAGGCTGCACAGCTCCCTCTCTAGTGGTCGCCTGTTTATTTTCCACATATTAGTGAGATAACACGTAGAAATCCAGGGACAATAACTTCGAGTTTGGGATCTGTTTGTTGAGTACTTGTTCATTCCTACATTTCCAAATGGCCCACGAAGTTGCAAGGAAATCTTGATTTCTTTTTAGGACAATGAAATAGTGGATCTTCTGAAATCTGCATTGCCTTTTTTTTTGTTATTATTATTCTGTCATTTATCTAGTATTTTATTAGTCCTGCTTTGAGAAGTTCTTTTTGTTTATTATATTGGTGGTTATTTCAACGGTTCAATGCTCACTAGCAAATGTTATTTCTTTTTACAAGACTCGATAATATTTCATGGCTGCTAAATCTGCAGAGTCATATCTACTGCTGTATTTGTGTAGTATGTCTTTTCTAGGGAATCATTGGTAATTACTGTTGATACGGTTTAGGTTTGTTACTCTGGAGTCTGGATTGTGAGCTGCTAGATTTTGTTTTCGAATGTGATGTCGGTGGATTTATGTCAACTTTCCTTTTGATTGCTTGCCTTACAATGCTCCGCTCTATGCATCGAGTGGTTAAAATTTCCAACTCATGATTGGCGAATCTTCAAAGTTAAATATCTCATACCAATTCGACTTTCAATTACAGATTTGAAATTAAGGGACCCAGTGACTATTTTCTTTTCCATAATTGAAACCAAAAATGCCAGTTCCGGGGAGCAAAAATAGTCGAGCGTCTCTCAGCAGTTAGGGTGGGGAAACAATTAGGAGGTGAGACTTATGGCTTTCGTATTATGCGTATACTGGGTATCTTGCTAGATTACACATCGGTGAGACTTTAGGTCAGTAGATATGGACTTATTGTTTAGTAGGGAAACGTATAGATTATGATTATAACCCAAAAACAGTTTGATGCAAAATTGTGCACAGAGTAAGAACAATCTGTTTGACCCTGCAGAGATATTTGCTAGATTATGTTCCTACCGGCTGCTACTTGGGTTAGTTGATGCATTTACCACCAGTGGGTGAACCATGACTGGTGACTTTTGTTCAACTTGCAGACTCCGCTTTAGCTTTTGAGTTGTGACGATGTCTGCAAGATATTTTCGGGATGTTTCAGACACCTTAAGTATGCTCGGTATTTTTTTGATGGACAGTTCTGCCTTCCAACAGAAGCAAGGAAACTTACTTTGTTATGCGTTGGTTCATTTTAGTTCTTCTCGTCGGTAATCTAAAACTTATTTGAGGTAAGCAACCTATTTTTCTATAAGTCGATTTAGATTACTTCATCATTTAGTTGATGATTGAATATGAAAGCTTGTCGCTAAAATATAAATGTTGCTCCTGAATTCATTTTACTCGAAGCTACTTAATTGCAGTGTTTAATCCTTGGCAAGGAATTCATTCTGCTATCAAATGAGATCTATAATGAGTATTAATTTGAGGTAAATTTAAGGTCTCACATTAGTTACTTGCCTCTGATGCAATGATATATCCCCTCTATAAGATGGTTCTGTATGATGTAGAGTTACATACCACACCTTTCTCCCTCGATTTTGGCATTTCATTCAATCATGGAAACAACCAATGCTTTGACCTTCTCTTCCCTTTTTTCCTGCTCTTATCATTTATCCTGATTTGACACTGATTGGGCATGGCTGCCTTAATTGCTCTTTCTGATACTGAGTAAGCGTCTCCTTCTCACGGACATGATTCGGTTGGAAGTGTATGTAGTTGCTGGCATTCTGTCGCAAAAGAAAGGGTATATGGAAGTGTATGTAGTCCATTAATTAATCTGTGTATTTTTGGGTCCTGTATAGATGTTTGTATTTGCATTTTCACACAGAATTGAAATATCTGTTTCTTGCCATCTTCCTTCTTATATTTGGGATCTAAATCTCGCTCGGTCTGTCGAATCCAGTACAGATATGTTTCGGAAATAAACGTTGTTTGTTATGCTAGGGTTGGCTCTAAATTTGCCAAATAAGACAGTTCGTGACATAGCAGTGCGCTGCAGATGGCTGAATGTAAACTTCTAGACCTTACGTTCTAAATTCAAGGTGGTAATTTATGATTTCATTTTATTCTACTTCAGATGCTTTTAGTGAGCGTGGTAGTTTGGTTCTACTCTTGGTGGTTGGTGAAGAATGCTTGATGAAAGTTCACTTGTGAGAGTATTTGTATATTGTGGTGCAAAAATATAGATCTGACTTCTTTCTTCTTACCCTTTCTGACATGTTTCCGTGCCCAGTAGATATCCAAGTATTAATAATTACATTACAAAGTTTTTTTATGTTTGGTCCTCTTATATGCAACAAAAAGGATGTAATGCTTGAAACCGAATTATGCCAATGGTGTCAAGAAACTCGATATTAATGGTGTTTGTGGGGGACAAAAATAAAGCATTGCTTTAGGAGCTATTATTATGGAGTATGTCATTAGCCCTTATACAGTTATCTGGCCAGTCTGTCTTTTCCAATATTTCGTCACTATGGGAATCAGTTGTCGTTCTCAGGCCTTGGCTTCACGGCGATATAAAAAGATGAAGTGTGCCTGGTTAATTGATGGTACAATGTAATCGCTTCTTCCCTCACTTTTGGAAGCTTGTCATGGAATCTTAAACTGTATTTCGGTTTTGCTTCTTACACATGGAGACACCCCTTGACACCTTCATATTAGCACCCTCTATTATCTATAGGAAAGAGATAACATCCTATATTGACCTCCTACCCTGTTCATTAATTCCTGTAAATCTTTATGAGTTTATGTAAATTGTAAGTGCTTACATCAACAGCTCAACTGTATCCTTTCCCATAAAAAAGAAAAAGAATTTGTACCATTGCCATTTGTAGACAGGTAGTGATGTGAACGTTTCTTCTTTTGAAGCTACATATTACATGTATGCTTGTGTTTTTGAAGTAGAAATTTCTTACTCCTTGTCGTAGCACTAGATATCCAGTTGCTCTAATAAAAACAATTTGTTTCATGAGAAAGCAGGATGTGAGAATGGTAATACAAACAAAGCTATTCATGACTCATGGTTTGTTGGATGTTTTGCGTTGTAATAAAAGAGGGGCCAAATTTGAGTGTTATAGGAACATCTATATTTTTGCCATTCTATAATCTGTGTTTCTTGATTAATCTGTGTTGCCATCTTTATTGGTGTTTCTTATTACTTTGTGTCTTTTAATTACTATGTGTTGCCATTCTATAATTTGTATGACGTGTTTTTGGTATTTGAGAAAATTTTAGGTAGACTGTTATTAATAGTCAAAGCTTTAGTTATGGTATTGACTAGTGATTTTTTTTTTTTACTGAAGCTAGATGAACTGAAGGTCTGAAGCAGACTTTGTAGTTGTCCACAAGCGAAGTCCAGCAGGATATCAATTGGTGTATGAATACTGCCTTGTGATAAAGCTATAATACATGCTACAAGGTAGATATTCCTACGTACAGGTCACGCTAACCAAAAATGAAGATAAATTATTAAATGCATATAGGTCATGCTAACTAGAACTGAAGTAAAATTATTGAATGTGTAGAGGTCACGGTAAGCAGAACTGAAGATAACTTTTTGAATACAAATAATTTTATCTTACAAAGTTGTGATGTATAGTAGGTATAGGTCACGCGAACTTCAGAACTGAAGATCAGTTATTTATAGCCTTCACCTTTCTGTATCTGTAGAGGAATATTTTGTTAGCTTCTACTAGACTAAATAATGAAGAATGTTTCCCGGAGCATGTATAGTTCTTCCAGTTCTTGCAGTTGGCAAGTTCTTCTGATTGTTGGTGTTGAGAATCAAGAAGTAAGGACACAGAAGACCCTGCTACCCTGTAACTGTTCTTAGCTGAGTTTTCATCAGCAATGTCTGTATCACCGCTATTGTTTATCCGGTTCTCTATGGTGAAAACTGAAAAGATATCTTATATCGGAAGAGAAACACCTCAGATTAGCCTGTAGAGAAAGCCGGACAGGGGCCTTAGACTTAGCAGTGTCAGATATTGTATCAGTTTCTTCATAAGCCTCCACCCTTCTTCCCTGTTATGTTGTAAACAGGAGATGATGCATAGAGCTCTAAGATAGTAAGAGGCCCAATATGACCTTACAAAAAAAGTTTTGTTTCTTATTTGGTAGAGCATAAATATGTGTCAGTGAAGATAGTCATACATTGTAAACGTGAAAGATAGAACAAAAACACCAGAGGAAGCATGATAGTAACTTAGTAAGTGGGAACTACAGGGAAGTGATAATGAGAAGATCTCTATTAAGTTAATGTATTTTAGTCAATATTATTTATCAGTAATACTACCTAGATGCAATCAGTATCAAATCCATTACATGTCCACAACTCCACAAAACCTAAAAAAATGTTTCATTATTCTTATTGCATTTTATAAACACGTCTTTTGGGTAGCAATGCTTGGTCATTAGGATGTGTGGTATTTGAAAGTATGTTGGTGGTTATTTCTCTTGAGTTGACTGTTAGTTGTTAATCTGAGATGGAGCATGTGCTGGAGAATTTACGTTGAGAGTAATCACGGAAGAAAAAAGATGCATATGTATATGAGAGTTTGAGATGTATGTAGCGTTTCCCTAATGTTGCAAATGTATGAGGGGGTGTTTGAAACACCTGATAAGCATTATCTAATCGATTTACCTTTAATTTTCATATTTGTTTCACTACAAAATCTCTTCACAAGGAAGTTAATCCACAATAATGGAATACTCCAGGTTCTATGTACCTGTCTTGTGATAGGTCTTCTCATGTATTTGGTGGAAAGTGCTTAGTATAGTTTACCATGATTGTGGTGGCTTTTGCTCAACTTGCAGACTCTGCTTTTGCTTGTGACGATGTATTTGATATGGCTCCTGATCTTGCAGACACCTCAAGTATGGACGATATTTTTGGGATGGATGGTTCGAACTTCCAACCGCAGCAAGGAGCTTTTGTTGGGCTTTGGTTCTTGTTAGTGCATTGACTCTTCGGTAATCTAAAATTAATTTAAGGTAAGGAACCTGTATTTCTATATATAATTTTAGGTTATTTCATCATTTACTTGACAATCCCTATTATGGGACCTTGTCGCTATCATATGGGTGTTGATCACTATGAGATCGATGCATTGACCATTTATTTCAGATGAATTCATTGTGCTCAAAGACATTTAATTTCAGTGGTTAGCGATAGCAAGAAATTCATTTCGGTAATCAAAAAGATCTGTATGAGTATTAATTATAGGTAGATTTAGGGTCTCACATTAATTACTTGCCTCTGATGCAATAATATATCCCCTTTATAAGATGGTAATGAAGTGATTAAGAGTTACATAGCCTCTTTTCTCCCTTAATTCTTGCACTTCAGCACTTCACTCATCCATGGAAACAACCATTGCTTTGACCTTCTCTTCTCTTTTTTCCTCCTCTTATCCTTCATCCTCATGTGAAACTGGTTGGGCATGGCTGCCTCAAGACATGCTTCTTCTTGTGCTGAGTAAGCTTCTCCTCCTCTCTGACGTGGTTAGGTTTGGAAGTGTGTGTAGTCACTGGCGTTCTGTCGCAAAACACAGGTTCCAAGAATTGAACTTACGTCCCAACATGCATTTTAACCGTAATTTTCCCATGCTTATGTTACCTATAGCTGGAAACAATGCATGTATGTGCAGTTTATTTTTTATCCCCCTTAGGGAGATCTATGATCTGCATTTGCAACTCCCTTACAGCAAGAGATACTGTGGCTCTTCTCATGGCTGGGTGATCATCCTTGATGATAGGTCTTTTGTCATTTCCCTAGTTAACCCCTTCTACTTTGGCAATAGTAAGGGCATTATCCATCTTCCTCCATTCATTGCTGCATTAGATACTAGTAAGGCAACTGGCGAAAACTTTAACTGTGAGCATTTTGTTCGCAAGGCTATTCTGTCATCTGACCCAGTGACCTCTCCTAACGACTATGCTTTGATGCTTATTTATGGTGGGAGGCGAAGGTTAGCCTTTTGGAAGTCAGGGGATACACACTGGACTTACATTAGTTGGCTTGCTCCCGGTTTCTGCGATCTTTTATACTCTCAAGGTCAATTTCTTGCCGTCAATATCTTCGGTCAGGTTTACTCATGTGATATTGATGTCAAGCCTTCTCAATTGAGTAAAGTTTCTGGTCCGGCTGGTATCATTGGAAGCTTTTGTCGAAGGTACATTGTCGAATTACCGGATGGAACTGTATTGCAAATCCTTAGGTTCATAAGAGATTATTTGTCTGACGAGGTTCCGCCCATTCGTTTTACTACTGGTTTTCTTTTTTACAAGCTGCTGGATAATAATGGTACAAAAAACTGGTTCCAAGTTCAGAGCCTAGAGAATGGTGCACTGTTCTTGGGAGACACTTGTTCTCTGTATGTGAAAGCTTCCCTGTTTCCGGGTTGTCAATCAGATTCAGTCTACTTCACTGATGACTTCCAGGAGCGTGATACTCGGCTCCTCAAACCATTCCTGTTTTGTGGCCGTTGTGATATTTATGTCTATCATTTGCCTGATGAAACTTTTTTGAGAATTTGTTCGCCGCTAACTGAGCTTGCAGCGCCACCTAATTGGATTATTCCAACTATATAAGGGGTGTGTCTCCATTTGAAGCTTCTTAAAGGTTATAAAATCATACCTCGCTGCTTCTATCTATGAAATCTCTTGTAGCTGTTCATGCTTATGGCTCACCATAGTGGATTTGCATTATGTTTTTGTTTTGAAAATTATCTTCAAATGATACAAAAGATTAATGTACATCAATATCATCTGCTTGCTTCAAATGTGTATGCTGGAAACTTAGAATGACAATAAGTTCTAATTTTTGAATATCTCTGTTTCCTAATTACTAAACATCGTTCTATAATCTGTGTTTCTTAATTACTTTGTGTTGCCATCTATAATCGGTGTTTCTTTATTACTTTGTGCCTTTTATTAACTATGTGTTGCCATTCTATAATTTGTATGACGTAGTTTTTGGTATTTGAGAAAATTTTAGGTAGACTTGAAAGCTGTTATCAATAGTCAAAGCTTTAGTTATGGTATTGACTAGTGTAGTTTTCCACTAAAGCTAGATGAACTGAAGCAGACTTCGAAGTTGTCCACCAGCGAAGTACTGCGGTTTATTAATTGGTGTATGAATAATGCCTTGTGATAAAGTTATAATACACGCTACAAAAAAAGATACTCTTACGTACAGGTCACGCTAACCAAAACTGAAGATAAATTATTGAATTCATATAGGTCATGCTAACTAGAACTTAAGTTAAACTATTGAATGTGTAAGGTCACGCTAACCAGAACTAAAGATAAGATATTGAGTGCGTATAATTTTATCTTACAAAGTTGTGATGTATAGTTGCGTATAGGTCACGCAAACTTCAGAACTGAAAATCAATTATTTATAGCCTTCACCTTTCTGAATCTGTAGATGAATATTTTGTTTTCTTCACCTAGATTAAAGTAATGAAAAAAGTTTGCCAGAGCATGTATAGTTCTTCCACGCCTTCCAGTTGGCCAGTTGTTCTGATTGTTGGTGTTGAGAATCCAGCAGTTACAGATACATTAGCAGATGTTGGTATCATTTAGTAACAGCTAAGGAAGTAAGGACACGGAAGACCCTGCAACCCTGTTACTGTTCTTAGCTGAGTTTTCTTCAGTAATTTATGTCTCACCTCTTTTGTTTTTCTGATTCTCTATGGTGAAAAGATATCTTATATCGGAAGAGAAACACCTCAGATTAGCTTATAGAGAACGGTGGACAGGGCCCTTGGACTTAGCAGTGTCAGATATTGTATCAATTTCATTGTAATCCTCGACCATTCTCCCCTGTTACGTCTTAAGCAGGAGATGATGCATAGAGCTCTATGATAGCAAGAAGCCCGATATGATGTTACAAGAAAATTTGTCCTTCTTATTTGGTAGAGTATAGATATGTGTCAATGAAGATAGTCATACATTGTGAGCGTCAAGGATAGAACGAAAACACCAGAGGAAACATAATAGTAAGGGGGAACTACAGGGAAGGGACAATGAGAAGATCTCTGTTAAGTTACTATGTTTTTAGTTGAGATTATGAGTAATGCTACCTAGATCCAATCCATATCAAATCCAGTACATGTCGTGAAAACCTAAAAATTGATTGCATTATTCTTATTGCATTCTATATATACGTCTTTTGGTAGCCATGTTTAGTCATTAAGCTGTGTGGCATTTGAAAGTATGTTGGTGACTTGGTGGTTGTTTCCTTGACTGCTAGTTGTTAATCAGAGATGGAGCGTGTGCTGGAGAATTTACGTAGGGAGTAGAATCACAGAAGAAACAAAAAGCATATGTATATGAGAGTTTGAAAGGTGGGTGCTTTTTCTGCTGTTTGAAACACTTCTAACAATGGCATAAACAAAATTAACTCAGTGCCTCAAAGGCCCTTGCCGGTGGTGAGGTTGTGGGTTGGGGTTGGATGTATGTAGCGTTACCCTTATGTTGAAAATGTACTAGGGGCTGTTTGAAGCACCTAATAAGCATTATCTACTCGATTTACCTTTTATTTTTCATATTTGATTCTCTACAAAATACTCTTTATAAGGAATTTAATCCACAATTATGGAATACTCCAGGTTCTATGTACCTGTCTTGTGATAGGTCTTCTCATGTATTTGGTGGAAAGTGCTTAGTATAGTTTACCATGATTGTGGTGGCTTTTGCTCAACTTGCAGACTCTGCTTTTGCTTGTGACGATGTATTTGATATGGCTCCTGATCTTGCAGACACCTCAAGTATGCACGATATTTTTGGGATGGATGGTTCGAACTTCCAACAGCAGCAAGGAGCTTTTGTTGGGCTTTGGTTCTTGTTAGTGCATCGGCTCTTCGGTAATCTAAAATTAATTTAAGGTAAGGAACCTGTATTTCTATATATCATTTTAGGTTATTCCATCAATTACTTGACAATCTATTATGGGACCTTATCGCTATCATATGGATGTTGATCACTATGAGATCGATGCATTGAATTCATTTAACTCAGAGACATTTAATTTCAGTGGTTAGCGCTAGCAAGAAATTCATTTCGGTAATCAAAAAGATCTGTATGAGTATTAATTATAGGTAGATTTAGGGTCTCACATTAATTACTTGCCGCTGATGCAATAATATATCCCCTTTATAAGATGGTAATGAAATGATTAAGAGTTACATAGCCTCTTTTCTCCCTTAATTCTTGCACTTCAGTACTTCACTCATCCGTGGAAACAACCATGGCTTTGACCTTCTCTTCTCTTTTTTCCTGCTCGTATCCTTCATCCTCATTTGAAACTGATTGGGCATGGCTGCCTCAAGAGATGCTTCTTCTTGTGCTGAGTAAGCTTCTCCTCCTCTCTGACATGGTTAGGTTTGGAAGTGTGTGTAGTCACTGGCGTTCTGTCGCAAAACACAAGTTTCAAGAATTGAACTTACGTCCCAGCATGCATTTTAACCGTAATCTTCCCATGCTTATGTTACCTATCACTGGAAACAATGCATGTATGTGCAGTTTATTTAGTATGCCCCATAGGGAGATCTATGATCTGCATATGCAACTCCCTTACAGCAAGAGATACTGTGGCTCTTCTCATGGCTGGGTGATCATCCTTGATGATAGGTCTTTTGTCATTTCCCTAGTTAACCCCTTCTACTTTGGGAGTAGCAAAGGCATTATCCATCTTCCTCCATTCATTGCTGCATTAGATACTAGTGAGGAAACTGGCGAGGACTTTAACTGTGAGCATTTTGTTAGCAAGGCTATCTTATCATCTGACCCAGTCACCTCTCCTAACGACTATGCTTTGATGCTTATCTACGGTGAGAGGCGAATGTTAGCCTTTTGGAAGTCAGGTGATACACATTGGACTTACTTTAGTTGGCTTGCCCCCATTTTCTGCGATCTTTTATACTCTCAAGGTCAATTTCTTGCCGTCAATATCTTCGGTCAGGTTTATTCATGCTATATTGATGTCACCCCTCAATTGAATAAAGTCTCTGGTCCAGTTGCGGGTATGATGGGAACTTTTGGTCGAAGGTACATCGTCGAATTACCGGATGGAACTATATTGCAAATCATTCGGTTCATGAGAGATTTCATGCCTGACGAGGTTCCTCCCATTCGTTATACTATTGGGTTTCTTGTTTACAAGCTGCTCGATAATAACGGTACAAAAGACTGGTTCCAAGTTCGGAGCCTAGATGACGGTGTACTGTTCTTGGGAGACACCAGTTCTCTGTATGTGAAAGCGTCCCTGTTTCCGGGATGTCAATCAGATTCTGTCTACTTCACTGATGACTTCCAGGAGCATGATACTAGACTCCTCAAATCATTCCGGTTTTCTGGCCGTTGTGATATTTTTGTATATCATTTGCCTGATGAAACTTTTTTGAGACTTGGCTCTCCGCTAACTGAGCTTTCAGCGCCACCTATTTGGATTATGCCAACTATATAAGGGGTGTGTCTCCATATGGAGCTTCTTAAAGGTTATAAAATCATGTCTGGCTGCTTCTATATATGAAATCTCTTGTAGTTGTTCATGCTCACTATAGTGGATTTGCATAATGTTGTTGTTATGATCAGTTGATGTCTGCCTTATTTTTTTAAGATGAAAATTATCTTCAAATGATATAAAATTCTCATCCACATCAATATCATCTGCTTGCTTCAAATGTCTATGCTGGAAACTTAGAATGACATTTAACTTTAACTTCTGAATATCTTTTTGCTGCTGTTATACAATCTCTGTTTCTTAATTACTATGTATTGTGTTTCGCAATTACTATGTGCTGACATCTATAATCAGTGTTTCTTTATTACTCTTGTGTTTTTATTCTATAATCTGTGTTTCTTAATTACTATGTGTTGACATCCATAATCAGTGTTTCGTTATTACTCTTGTTTCTATTCTATAATCTGTGTTTCTTGGTTACTATGTGTTGCCATTGTATAACTTATATGATGTAGTTTTTGTATGTGAGACCATTGTCAGTAGAATTGAAAAGCCGTTGTCAATAGTCGAAGCTTTCGTTATGGTATTGACTAGTGAAGTGCTGCACTGAAGCTAGGTGAATTGATGCAAACTTCGAAGTCGTCCACCAGCAAATTACTGCAGGATATTAAATGGTGTATAAATTTTGACTTGTGATAAAGCTAAAATACATGATACAAAGAAGATAGAGAGATTCTTTTTTCTCAAGTATAGGTCATTTTAACCAAAACTGAAGATTATTTATCGAATGCGTATAGGTCACGCTAACCAGAACTGAAGTGAAATTATTGAATGCTTAGAGAGTTAGAGGTCGCACTAACCAGAACTGAAGATAAATTATTGAATGCGTATAAATGTGTAGTATCTTACAACGTTGTGATGTGTGGTTGCATATAGGTCGCGCTAACCAGAACTGAAGATAATTTATTGATAGCCTTCACCTTTCTGCCTCTGTAGATGAACTTTTTTGTTAGCTTCACCTAGATTGAAACAATTAAGAAAGTTTGCCTGAGCATGTATAGTGCTTCCACTTCTTGCTGTTGGCCAGTTGGCACTTGTTTCGATTGTTTGTGTTGAGAATCAAGAACTAAAGACACAGAAGACCCTGCTACCCTGTAACTGCTCTTAGCTGAGTTTTCATCAGCAGTTTCTTATGTCTGTGTCTTCTCTTTTATTTATTGATTCTCTAAGGTAAGAAAGATATCTTATATAGGAAGAGCTAGATATGCTAGAGACTACTACGGTAGTTATACCTTGATGCTATATATGCTAGAGACTACTACGGCAGATTAGGCTGTGTGGTATTTGAATGTATGTCGATGGTTATTTGTCTTGACTACTACGGTAGTTGTTAATTTGAGATGGAGCATATGCTGGAGAATTTACGTGGAGAGTAGAATCATGGAAGAAACAAGATGCATATGTATATGAGAGTTTGAGGTGTAGGTGCTTTCTCTGTTGTTTGAAACACTCAACAACATAAACAGCATCGGCAACCTTAACTCAACTCAGTGCCTCGAAAGCCCTTGGCGGTGGTGAGGTTGGGGGGTGGAGTTGGATGTATGTAGCATTTCCCCTATGTAGAAAGCGTACGAGCTGTTGTTGGAAACACCCGATAAGCATTAACTACTTGATTTACCTTTTATTTTTCATATTTGTTTCCCTACAAAATACTCCTCAGAAGGAAGTAAATCCCCAATAATGGAATACTCCAGGTTATATGTACCTGTCTTGTGATAGGTTTTCTCATATATTTGGTGGAAAATGCTTATTGTAGTTTACCCTCTTCCTGTTTCAGTATTCTTTGCTACAAGGCCAAGAGAAAATTCACAAATGGATTCCTCCCCACTTGCTAACGAGTCAAATTGGGCTTGGTTGCCCGAGGACCTCTTAATCTTGATTTTAACTGAACTATTTTTGTTATCTGATATGGTTTCCTT